>PVKA01023959.1:20459-34995 GCA_004027165.1 Ctenomys sociabilis
TAGGGCCAGAGCCTATTACTTACTGAATTACTAAGCCAGGCTGACCGCTGACCTCAGGACTTGGCGTCTGCGGGGGGGGGGGGGGGGGGGGGGGGGGGGGGGGGGGCTGCCGGTGTGCTCTGCCGCCCTTGGCTCTGCTTCAGCATGTTCACTTCCTGTAGCAGGGGAGGGGCCCAGCTGCAGTGACTTTCTCTTATAAACAAATATGTCATGCACTGACATGACTCAGAGGCCCCTTCAGTGTGGTGGAAGACCATCAGTCAGTGGCAGACCTTGCCTTGTGGCCCTGCCTCAGGTGGAGGCGTGGACTCTGGACCAACGGAACACCCTGCAGCTGGAGGGAGAGGCCATTATTTTGAGATAAGTGAGACATCCTGTAACCTGGGATATACAAACAGCACCATATGGCCTGGACTCAGTGGCGTGACATTGACAAAACGTTTGACTATGAACCAATTCCAAGTAAAGTAGCCCGCTCACAAACCCATTTGTGCATACAGCAACGGCAGTTTCCGCTGCCCCAGTAAGTGGGTGGCTATCCACACACGAGTGCTGTGAAGGTGGGCCACTGGGCCAGTCCTGTGACCCCAGAATCAAATTGGGTTTGCTCGAAACAGAACTTAAGGATTAAACAACAAAGAGAAGAGAAATCAGAAAAGGTAGGAAAAAAAGGTAGAGGGAATACATGCAAGTATACATACAGGATGGCTGAAGGGAGTGCACTAAGAATTTTCATCAGTTTCTTGAAAATAGCAGCTAACGTGTAGAACTTTCACCTTGACTAACTCTGTATGCTGATATCGGGGAACTAAGCAATCAAGGACAGCAATGTGTAACACAAAAGCCATGCTTGAATGCCTGACATCCTGGTCTTCTAATTGTGTAGCATTCCTAGTATCATATTAATTGCTCTCTTTAAATAATTTTTAAAAGGTAATAAAAGAAAAAAGAGAAAAAAAAAACTGGGTTTGCTCTTTGCTTTCACTCCCACTGAATTAGTCCTTCCTTGGCGTCGGCCGAGGCTGCCTGGCCTCTGCTAGGTCACAAGCTGCCCTGTAAGGGGGCAGCTACGGTACAACATTGCCTGGATCTCTCCTCCACCCCCACAGCTAGGCGCAGACGGCAGGACTTTGTAGCCAATTCCAGGGGTAGGCAGTTAAGAGCCAATGGAGTCAGGTGCCAGGGTGCACGCCTGTCATCCCAAGTAGGAGCGGGCTAAGGCAGAAGGAGCTGCAGTTCAAGGCCCGCTGGGTATCTTAGCAGGACCCCGTCTCAGAATAAGAAGGGCTGGGGGTTGGAGGCCCTGGGGTTCAGTCCCCGCTGCTGAAGAAAACCTGAAGCAAGGACAGCAGTGCTAGCTGTATCTCACAGGCATAGCTAGCACGAGCTGGCAGGGCATGCATCCTAGTTAACTTTGGCTGACCTTAGTTTCTATCCTGAGTCACACCTGCAGAGAGCTTAGTAAGCAGGTGCAGAAGAGCCAGTGACAGAGAACCGTTTCAGGGAAAAAGAGAGTGATACTTGGCCTGTGCTCCAAGAGAGGCTGATCCTGCAGATCCAGAAAAGGCCAGCCTGCGGCAAGATGGCACGCAGCCAGGCTGACGTGAGGGTTAGTGGATGGTGAATAGGGCAATCACAAATGGCTGAACCAGTCTCCAGGGGCTCGTGTCAGCCTTAAGTCTGTGAGCTTTAGGGTGCCATATATAAAATAGCATTTCAAACTGGGCTGGAGGGACAGCAGATGAACGTGGTTTTTTGTGTAGATGCAGGGTCTCACTGTGCAGTTCAGGCTGGCCTTGAGCTCTCTTTGTAGCCCAAGCTGGTGTCAAACTCCCAACCATCCTCCTGCATCAGCCTCCTGAGTGCCGGGCTGGGTCTACAGGCCTGCACCACCATGCCTGGCTGAGCTTCGCTTTAGACACTGGGCTGTGAAGTGTCCTGGGGACGTTCGGTTAGATAGCATTGCACAGTGGGGGATCACTTGAAGAAGCGCCAGCAGGATGGTGCCTCGCTTGCAATGCCAGCCCTCTGGAGGGTCACCAAGGCTACCCTGAGCTACAAAGCAAGACTTGTATCTCAGAGAAAAAAATAAAATCCCTTAGGAGCAGCATGGACGTAGGCTGTAGGGAAGCAATGGATGCAAGAAGTCCAGCAGAGCAGAAGCAGGTGGACATGAGCCTTCCGAGGAGACAGAAGGCAGGCAGAGAATGTGGAGACACCTCGAGGGTGGGATTACATGGCTCTCAGATCTTAAACCTTGGAGGGGAATTTGTTTGGCAGATACTTACTGTGCACTCTGTGGATGACACAATGAGGAGTCCTGTGGTGTCAAGCTCACTCCCACAACGTGCCCCAGGCTAGATCCCGAGTCAGGAAAGTTCTGAGCGGCTGGGGATGTGGGGCAGGGCAGAGCCCTTGCCGGCCACACCCAACCCCTGAGTTCCATCCCCGGCACCAGAAAATTTATTACTTATAAAGATAAGCAAAGGGAATAAGCCAGAGGTGCCAGGTCCCAGGGATTTTTGTCTCGCATACAGAAAACACATCTGTAAAACAAGAGTCTGGTGCCAACAGTGTGATCGGGACACCCGTGTCTGAGGAGCTGGGCCTGCGCTGACGTGCGGTGGCCTAGGCAGGACGTCCTCACCTCCACTGGGCTGAGGAACACCAGGCGAGCATGACTTAGATACAGGGCTATAAAAGGCATTGGGACATTTGGGTAGAAGTGACAGGCTGTGGTGTTTGTGAAGGGGGTACCAGGATGCACGTCCAACAGCCACAGTCTGCGGTCCTGAGCTTGGGTCCTGGCTGCATAACTCCAGGTGTGTTATAGTCACCACAGCTGTGTGACAACTTACCCAAAAACTTAGGGATGAAAATAATATCCATTATGCATGGATAAGATCCTGCCATGTTTATAGCAGCACAATTCATAACAGCTAAATCTGAGAAACAGCTCATATCCTCAACAGATAAATACATAAAGAAAATGGGGATCATGCGGAGTACTACTCTGCCATAAAGAAGGATGAGACAAGTCATCAGCAGGAAAAGGATGAACCTTAGAACCATAATTTTTTGCTTTGGTTTTAGACAGAGTATGTGTGTAACCTAGGCTGGCCTCAAACTTATGGCAGTCCTCCTGCCTTAGCCTCCCAGGGCTAGGATTATAGGTGTGCACCACCATGCCCAGCTGAATGTATTCAATATGCATGGATTACATAGTTTCTTTTACGAGAATCCCAAAGCATAAAGAGCAAAATTAAAGGTAAACAAAGCAGGGCATGACGGTACACGCCTATAATCCCAGCACTCACCTGTTAGTCCCAGAACTCAGGAGGCTAAGGCAGGAGGATCATTAAAAGTTTGAGACCAGCCTGGGCTACAAAGTGAGCTCAAGGCCAGCTTGAACTACAGGAGACCCTGTCTCAAAAACAAATTTTAAAAAAAAAAGGGCCTGCCAAGTAGCTCAGCAGACTAAAGCACCTGCTCAGACAGGGGCAGGGTTGCTTCCCCACCCCCACTCCCACCCCCACCCCACCCCAGCGTTTGAGGCTGGGTATGGTGGTGCACGCCTGTAATCCCAATGCTTGGGAGGCTGGAAACAGGAGGATCACCATGAGTCTGATCAGTGTAGTGAGACAGCAGGGCAGGCCTGGGGATTGAACTGCGTCTGCCTAAGCAGGGGCTTTAATCTGCTGAGCTATCTGCATAGCCCTGTATCACTTTAATAAAGAGAACATAGCTAACATGACACAGACCACAGGGGGCCTCCAAAGACCATCATAACAGTATGACAGCTGCTGCCTGGTCTACCTGGGCCACCAGCCCAGGAACTTGGCCTTGTCCATTCTCAGAGAAGCCCAGGGGCCCCACCTCCCCCAGCCCCAACGTTGAGTCCCCACAGCAGATGCAGAAATGCGCCATCCCTGCCAGCCCTGCTCAAGTTGCAGATGCATGGGGGGCAAAATACTTTGCTGTCCGTGTTCGCTGCATCATCAGGCACAGGGCTGACACTGATCCTCCCTTGAGTGAGACAGATGTAAGATGACACGGTTCCCTTCTCCTGTCAAACTGATTTTTTTTTTTTTTTAATTCTCCTGAGCCATCTCCTCAGCTCCAAATTGGTTTTCTTGCTTGTTGCACCTACAGCAGCATCCTGGAGATGTTGCAAAGGCCGGTGTGAGTTGCCTAGGGACAGAGAGACAAAAAGAGGAACCCACACCTGTGCTTGCTATTATTAGTGGGGTGGGTTCTCGAGAGCAGAACGCTGAGCGGAAGCCAGCCTCCGGATCTTCAAAGGTGCTCGCCCTCAGGAGAGGGGGCCAAGAACCAGGAAGGTGAAGAGGGAGCTTCGAGCATATTACAAGGGGTGGACCTCCCCCAAGAAGGCACTTGTGGGACATCTCAGGGGGTGCCCAGCTCGACTGAGAGGCTTCAGGACCTGTTTGGTGATATCCGCCAAAATGTGCCTCTGGACCAAGGATTCTTTCCAAGTGTGATCTGCTGACAGCTCGAATGTGAATTCTCCAGCCCCACCCAAGACCTGTTGTATGCACAGACTTGCACAGGAGACCAGGACTCTATTTTGTCTGATTATGTTGTTTTGGAGACAGGGTCTTGTTATATAATTCAGGCTACCCCTGAACTAACTCTGTAGCCCAGGCTGGCCTCAAACAGCGCAGTCCTCCTACCTTCTCAGCACAATCACTCCCTAAGTTGATGGGGTACCACGTCACTGTAACCCTAGCACTTGGGAGGCACAGGCAAGGGACCACCAAAAAAGTTTGAAGAAAGCCTGGGCTACATAGTTCAAAGCCAGCCTGAGCCAGGGAGGCGGCCCACATTTATGTTCCTAGCACTCAGGGGCTGAGGCAGGAGGATCTTTCTTCTTTCAAGGCTAACCTAGGATACAAAGGAAGCTCAATGGCAGCCTGAACTGCATAGTGAGACCCTGACTGAAAACAAAAACTCTCAATCACACTGTGTAAAACAGCGGAAAACTCTGGAGATGGCAGGAAGGCCCGCTAAACACACCGAACACAGGGTGATGGCACACAACATCACCAACACTATTTTCCTTTCTGTGATGTTAGTTTAATTAGTTCATCTGACCAACACACATTACTCTGCCGGGAAGGACTTGGTCCCAAACCAAAAACGTCAGTCACGTTCCCCGCATCCACTTCACAGCACAGTTCCTCCACATAAGAACAGGGAGGGTCACAGCCAGCCTCCAGCTTGCCCGAGCTTGCCCGAGCTTGCCCGAGCGCAGACTGCACCTAGCAGCTCTCCGCCTGGCTAGCTCCTCCGCCTGGCTGGCTCTCAGCAGCCGCAGCGGTGCCCTCGCGTGTTGCTGGGTGCCGTCTTCTGCACGCAGAATCTGGTCCACACGTGCCCACGTACAGTGTCCCTGCTCTTGCTGTCCCATGGCACCCTCTTGGCCCCACTCCCAGGTCATGGGCACACAGAGCTCCAGAAGAGAGTAGCCGGCCCACAGCAGCAGGAAGCCAGGCAGCAAACGCAGGGTGAACGGCGCATTCAGACGGCTGCTAAGAAAAGTCCTCAGGCAGCAGCTGCCCCGGACCTGCAGCGACCAGGTGACCCCGGGCACCGCGGGCGTCTGTGCACCAGCCCCAGCAGCTCCAGGGCCCGGGCCCGCTCACCGTAGTCTGCGCTATCCAGGCTGCGCACCAGCTCCTGCAGCCAGTGACGTGCCCCTGGGGACCCCACAACGGTGACGCGGGTGTGGCCGGCCGGTGTGGCCCAGGCCTCCAGCTGGATCAGCGTGTGGCTATGCTCCTCCAGGAGCCGCAGGTCGGCGTCCCCGTGCCCGAACACCTGCTCCTCCTGCTCTGTATCCACGAAGAACACCAGCGGGTTTTGGAAGTGTTGGGGCTCCAGCCACCAGGCTCCTCCTTCACCTCCAGCACCTCGCTCCATCCACCAGTGCTCCTAGACACCTAGGAGTAGGGATGAGAGAGGGGCTGGGCCTCGGGAGGTCAGAGCATGGCGCCAAGGCAAGCCTGTGTCTCCAGGGAAGAGCATGCCAGGACTGCTATCGCCTGGGCCCGCTGAGGCTGCAGAGAATTCAGCCACTCCAGGGGAGCTCAGGCCATCCTAGCCCCTCTTGAGGCTCGCCTGCTTCCCCTGGCACCAATAACATAGAGCGGCAAAAGCTTGCATTCTACAGGTTATTCAGGGTCGGGACCCACCGTTCCCCACCCTGGGATGCTCTGCTCACCTCTGGCTTCTGCTCTCTCCAAATGCTTGGAGAAGTGAGCTCCCTTGCAGCCTCTCTTCTGGCCCCACTCACCTTCTCGGGGGCTCTGGCTCTCTCTTCTTCACACTGTCATCAACTTAACTCAGGCAACCTCTGCTTTCCTCAGGATTCCCTTAGGGAAATGGGGGAGCATCCACTCCAGGGTGCGTACTCTGTTTCCTTGCCCTCCTTCACGGCCATCAGGGAAATCAACCTGGAGCTCCAGAGCCTCCTGCCTCAGCCTCCAGCTTCTCAGTGTCCAGCACCACTGCCTCAGTTCCCTTTTAAAGGTTGAGACAGGTGGGCGTGGCATCCCACTCCTCTAATCCCAGCACTCAGGAGGCTGAGGCAGGAGGATAACTGTCAAATTAGAGATCACCCTGGGCGACATGGTGAGCTCAAAGCTAGGCTGAACTACATAAGTATACCCTGTCTTCAAAACTCTAATAAATGATAGGATATCGGTTAAAGAAGCACTCGTTTGGTTTGACATTCAAAATTTTAGTGTCTCTCAATATGTTCTTCTCCTTTTTTTTTTGTTTTTCTGAGACAGTATCAGAATGTCAATTGGACTGGCCTTGAACTCTAAGGTTGGCCTAGAACTCATGAGGTCCCTCCTGCCTCAGATTAGGGTGTGGGAAAATCTGGCTGGGGAAGAACGCTGAATGATCTATTAACTACAGGTTCCTTGACACAGACACACAACAGTTCCCAAATCTCTGCATGAGGACTTCCCCTGAGAACTCCAGCAGGTTTCCCATAGGCTGATCTAGACCTGACCTCAGTCTGGGGCTTGGGATCCTAGCCCTTCCTCTCAGGACCAGGATATGCAAGACTCTCCTGCTTCCTTGAGATTTAGACAGCATACAAGGACACAGGGAAGCTGTGAAGACTTTGCTAAAGTAACTTTCCATGGTGGCCCTCACTGTGTTTCCCAGATGCCACAAGTACATTGATCCCTGTGCTCTCTTTTTCTCTTTCTTTGGCCCAGGCTGGCTCTGCAGAGCCCATTTCTTCCCCACTCCTTCCTTTAAGCTTTCTCCAAGGACTCTTGCCACTGCCTTTTGCTCCTTTCCTTCAGTTCTTTGAACTAGACAAGAGCCTGGATCCTGCCCCAGGAGAGACGCAAACCCCAAACCTAGTAGTAGCATTTAGTTGGTGAACCACTTTTTAGAAACAAGCTACCTGGAAATAGAACCTACTGGATAGAATGCAACCACTTCGATTCATGGTTGAGTCTCATTTGTAATGGACAATAGGCTACAAGATGTGTTCAAATATACTCATCATGAAATAGATGGAAGAAGTTCTATAGGCAGCAAGAGTATCACTCAAAACTATATTTATCATATCTCACACTCTGAACTAAAAACCTTCCTAGCCAGGAATCTACATAGTGAGACCCTGTCGACCTTTACTACAATTACAAAAGAAAGAAAGAAAGAAACTGACAGTGAATTCTCTCAAAAAGGAAGCCAGAAATAGTCATATTTCACAAATAAAGAAAGGTACAGTACATATTCATGTCTCTTTTTTCTGTAGTTTAAGGAAGGGTCTACAGGGTGTTCAGGGTCTCACTACTACATGGGACTCATAGTGATTCTACTGTTTACAGCCTTACAGACACACACCACCATGCCCAGTCTCATTCACATTCTCAGGGTGCCCTGGGGGTGGGGTGGGCACAGACTGGGGATTGAATCCCCCGGGTCCCTGTGCCTGCTTGCTGGTGCTTTAAATCACTGAGCTATTTTGCCAACCCTCATATTCATATCTTGATGTCACTTGAAACACAAATCATTGCATAACGGTTGTATTTTACTCGATGTAAAACATGTCATGCACAAAAGTTTTCATAGTTTACCAAGAAAATAAGAAAAAAAAAAATCACAAAATATCATGAAGTGTTCTTAGAGTGCTTGACTGCAATTGATGAAGGATCAGTTGCTGTGTGTGGTGAGATAGAGATGGAACCAAGTGTAGTACTGTGAGGAACTGGGAGAGAGCCTTCTGGATTGAGTTTCCTGCCCCGGGAGAGACACAGCAGGACATCCAGCTCAGCTGTCCTCTCTGCCTCCCAGATGCGCCTCTTCCCTTAGGAGACAGGGTCTCGCCTTGCAGCTCAGGCTGGCCCTGAACTCTCCGTGTAGCCCAAACTGGACAGGAACACGGGGGCTCTTGCTTCCTCCGATTCTGGAGTGCAGGCATTCGAGGCACCTAGCTCCTGCCTGAAATCCCAGCACTACTGGGGCTCAGGCTCAGGGAGTTCTGGGCCTTTGAAGTCTGTTGAGAGCCCTTATTCAAGCTGGTGTGAACTCTCCCTCCTTGCCTTTCTTTTGCTTCCTTGGCTCTTTGACATTAATTTGTCACCACCTTAACCCCTCTGTCTGATGCTTAACTCTTGTGAACACTATGGGACACAACCTCCGTACTCCAATCCCAATCCAGCCTGAGGGAGACCAAGCAAGTGGCTACTACACTTGGTCACAAGAGCAGACAGGGAGCCCTGGGAGGGGGTGGTGCACATCGATGCCTGCACTGTGTGGGAAGCTGAGACAGGGGGATCTGAACTTTGAGCCTGTCCTGGGTGACTTCAGGAAGTGAGAGCCTGTCTATTCACATTCAAATAAGACCTCAGAGATGTAGCTCAGTGGCAAAGATTCAGGCACAATCACTCCTGGGTTGTTTCCAATAGAACAAAAGAAGACAGCAAGGAGGAAGAGGAGAAGGAAGAGGAGGAGGAGGAAGACAGGGAGAGGGGAATGCTGGGGATGACTAAAGGAGAGCGAGAATCCCACAGCAGCCTGCACAGTAAGACCCTGTGTCCCTAATTCATGAGTTAGGGCTGGGGCCTAGCACCAGTGCCTGACTAGCAAACACGAGGCCCTGATTTGGATTCCCAGAAGGCCCCAAATGAATGACAAAGAAACACAAAGGGATAGGAGTGGCCCTGAATGGCAGCATATATTTCTCCAATCCTCACCCAATCCCAGCAACTGAACACAGAGCTGGGCCCAGGTGGACAGCCCCATCCAGCCTTCCAACCTTCCATCTTTGTGTCATCGCTCGATGACACAGTCCATGATGCCCGTGCACGCGGAGGACCCTCCCGGGAAGTCCTTGGTCCATAGCTGATAACCTCAGCCCCCCCCTCCACTCCCCCCCAGCACATTGTGCAGGACCTGGGATTCCAGACAGGCTCCCCCTGGGCTCCGGCAGCTTTCAGAAGTTCCGGGATCCAGCTGCATCAGGCAGTTCGCTGTGACCTGGCTGGATCGGGCACGGGCGATTTCCTTGCGCGATGCGGGCCATGTCTTCCACCGTGTGTCAGTTCCTGTGAGTCCACGTCCACCGAGTCCCAGCTCTCGCTCATCTACACCGCCGCCTTCTCAGGCCTGCGAGGTCAGGACTCTTTCAGGGGCACAGGGAGCTGCAAAAACCTGAGCAGTAGGTCCACAGCACCAGGACACCGTGCAGCAGAGGCAAGGTGACAGGCCCGATGAGGCGGATGGCAGCACTCAGGTAGGCAGGCAGCGGCTCTCCCAGGGTCATGGCCTCCAGGTCCCCCGGGCGCAGCAGGCGTCTGCGTACCTGCTCCAGCATGCCGGGACTGCTATCGCCTGGGCCCACGGAGGCTGCAGAGAATTCAGCTACTCCGGGGGAGATCAGGCCATCCCGAGGTCCCTCTCGCCGCCCGACTGCTTCCCCTCTCACAAATAACATGGAGCAGCTAAGCTTGCATTCTACAGGTTATTCAGGGTCCAGACCCCACCCTGGGATGCTCTGCTCACCTCTGGCTTCTGCTTTCTCCAAATGCTTGGAAAAGTGAGCTCCCTTGCAGCCTCTCTTCTGGCTCCCGCTCGCCTTCTCGGGGGCTCTGGCTCTCTCTTCTCCAAGCTGTCATCAACTTAACTCAGGCAACCTCTGCTTTCCTCAGCATTCCCTTAGGAAATGGGGGAGCATCCACTCCAGGGTGCGTGCTCTGTTTCATTGCCCTCCTTCACGGCGATCAGGGAATCAGCCTGGAGCTCCAGAGCCTCCTGCATCAGTCTCCAGCCTCTCAGTGTCCAGCACCACCACCTCAGTTCCCTTTTAAAATCTGAGACAGGTGGGCCTGGCGTCCCACTCCTCTAATCCCAGCACTCAGGAGGCTGGGATTAGCAGTGCGGGATCCTGCCCGTCATCGGGCTCAGCCCATGCTACCTGGTGAGTAGAAGGTTTGCCTGGACTCCACAGGGAGACCGTATCTCCAAAATACCCATGACAATACCACCAGCAGAGAAAAAGGTAGACAGTGATTACTCAAACACAAAAAAATGTGCAAATGGTCCACTTTGAAAAGGAAATGAAAAGCAGAGGAGATGTGGCTGTCTTGACTTCCCTCGAAACAGAAAGCGTGGCTCAACGCTTGCGTTTTACTTGATGCAAAGCACATCAGGCATAAATACCTTTGTAGTCTACCAAGAAAAGGAGGGAATCAGCACAAACTGTCGTGACATGAAACGGTTGAACTGCAATTGATAAAGGATCTAGGGTCAAATAACTCAGCGGATTAAATCCTCTGCAAGGAGGCCCAGGGCCCAGGGTTCGATCCCTGGCCTGCCATACCGGTCCTGCCCTTGGGGTGTGCTCAGATGGCAATTGAGACTTGGCATGGCGGGTGCAAGCTAGAATCCCAGCCTCTTGGGAAGCTATAAGCAGGCGGATCACTAGGAGTCCAATCTAGTAGTGTGACCCCCAAGTACCCTGTAGACTCTTTCCTGAAGTACAAATAAATAAATAAATAAAGGATCAATGACCACAGAGGAAGAACAATATGCATCTGCCCAAAGAGCTCCAAAATGTATTTCTGGAGCCGACCGGCAGGCACGCCTATGAGAGGAACATCCCAAGAAGCTCTGAGGAAAGCAGGCCGACTACCAGATGTCAGGCAAGTACAACTTACCAAGAAGACAGGAAAGCAGGACACATATGCCATGACCGCCAGCCATACTTGCCGAGGAGACACTCCAGCCTGCTATGTGAAGACTATACTTAGGTGTGATAGCTGCACTGTGCCCCAGGGGTCTTTTGGTACCAGGAGTTGAACTCAGGACCTGGGGTGTTGCCAGGCAGGCCCTGTGCCCCTGAGCTATATCCCTGGGCCTGTGGTCGAGTTTTCTTTGTGTGCTCATTGTAGCTCTCATGGGAATCTGTGTCTGGAGTTCCTTTTTAGATGTACCAAGCGAGGGAACAGTCGGTGTGGACAACGTTGATGTGGATTCTGACACGCCGGATATTTCATTCTCCTGAGATTGCATCTTCCCGGTGAGAGCGCATTGGCTAGTGGAATAGCAAGTTCCTGGCCAAAGAGGGCGGCAAGGAAGGAAGGTGCCAAGGATGGCCTGGCAAGCGGGAGACGGAAGCTCAGCTCGGGGTGCTCGGGGTGCTCGGGGTGAGCTAGACCTGGGCAAGGAAGGGACCGTGGTGGTGTGTGAGGGCCGCCTGAGGGGCCAGAAATGGAGCAAACGTTTTCTTCCCAGACACAGCTGTGTTTTTATTTTCTTTGTACTTCACATAAGAATTCACAGATTTGTTTCTGTCAGTTTATAGATTTTCATTTAGTCTATGTTTTTAAGAACTTGCCTTTCCATGCAGTTTAGTTTGGCCTTGAGTTCACTTTGTAGCCAAATCTGGTCTGGAATTCTCAGAAATCTACTTGTAGCCTCCAGAATTCTTAGATTATAGGTATGTGCCACCCCGTCCCACAACTTTGGAGATCTTGTGAGCCTGTAAGCAGTTGGTATTGAAAATGTTAAGAAAAAAAGAAAGAAAATGTGGATGTCTTTTATAGATACATTACATAGAAGAGAAAGTTTATGTTTTTACTGATATTTTAATTTCATGTTTGGTACACACTATTTAAAAATAATAAAGCACATAGAATACAAATTAGCACTGTGTCTAAAGAAATACTCCTAAAAAAGAAACATGCATTTTACTTATTCATATTATGTGCCTTTTAAAAAAATGTATTACGATGCCCTGCCATTAGTGTTCTGAGTTCTATCTGGCTTTTATTGCCTAAGGGTTCCTAGAATAATACCAGCTGGCCTAACTCCTTGTCTGTTTATGAAGATGAAACTGAAAGAACCCTTTCATGATTCTATTTTTGGGCTATGAACGTGTAGGCTTAGCAGCTCAGCCTGTCCCATCTGGCATCTGTGTTAAAGAACCTGATCGCTTTGAGGCCCTGAATTTCCAATTTCCCTGGGTGCATTGAGCCACACCTGGAGGCCTCAAGATAGATTACTTCTCCTAAATAAGATTTTGAGACAGGTCTAACTAATCATGGGCTAGAATCATGCATGTTTTATTTATTTACTTTTGAGGAGATAGGAGCTCACTATGTAGCCCAGCTTGAAACTGAACTCAAAGCCATCCTCTTGCCTCAGCCCTTGATGCTGAGATTCCTACTGTGTGCTCCTCTGCCTGGCCCCTGAGAAGGATCTTGATGTTCGCCATGGGCTAAGCACGTCAGGATGCCCCACGGACACTTGTAAGCAGACGAATTAGGCAGGGGCAGGAAGTAAGGGAGAACAGATAGAACTCCACTCAAAGGACCTCGTAGGGGTTTGGGGCTCACTGTAGGTCTGAGTGGCCCATTCTACTTGGTAAGGGGTGAGTGGCTGTGTCATGGTTTTTTGTTTTTTTTTTGGCAGAACTAGGGATTGAACTCAGGCCCTTGTGCTTGCCAGGGAAGCACTTATTCCATTGAGCCATTTCATCTCCCCAGCCCCTATGGTTTTAGGTTTTGCAAGGTGAAAAATACAACACAGGACACATTTTATAAGAACAATTTTATAGTCACCCAAAGAATTATATACAAAGAGTGCAGGAAATCTATCCACACACTGAAGAACAAAGAATACAGCTGAAGGTCTGGATGTTAATATCCTGCACGAGTCCAGCTGAAGATCCTAAGCTCATAACAAGGCCTCCCACAAGTCTGACTGGAGGCCTAGAGCCCACAACTATGTCTCATGCAGGCCCGCTTCATGGATCTGCACTGGGAAGGTCCAGAGGTCAGTGGTGGAAACTGGAAAGTCTGTGCCAGCAGACTGAGAGATCTGAACTGGAACTAGGAAGCAACACTCAAGGTAAGCACCAGAGCTCCCCTGAAAGTACCACAGCCATCCTCAGCCACAGTGAGGTCCCGAGCTGCTCCAGCGATGGGGAAAGCCAAGTTTCCATCAGGAAAGCCAACACGACCAGCTTCTCCATGAGGCCCAGCTGTGCACCACCTTCCGCTCTGGAGCCAGGAAGTGATGCTCAGGGTGAGGATTCAAGCTTCCCCAAAGTAACTGCAGCCCTTCTCAGCAACAATGAGGTCCTGAGCTCCTCCTCCAATGAGAACAGCATAGTTCACCAGGAAAGCCAGTATGACAAGGTCCCCTAGCAGAATAGCCCAAGAGACCCAGCAGCTTCCAGCAGCTCCAATAGCTTCTCAAGCAGCTTCCCTGGCCGCCTCTCAATGGCTTCTCCGGTTCTGCCTCTTATGCTGCTGGCAACAGTCCTCAGGTGGGCTTCCCACACCCAGCACCTCGCTAGTTTCGTTCAGCAGGGTGGAACACCTTGACCACCTTAGCAACCTACTATAGGCTGGTTGCCCACTATCAGAGCTCTGCTTTTATAAGATGTTACCAGGTCTGAAGGGAGGATGGCCAGCTCTGGTGCAGCACCCTTGTCGCTGCCCATGGTGTGGCCCACCTGCCATTCCAGGAGCATGGCCGGAAGTCTGGGACCACTCTCCACACACCGGGCAATACACAGGGGGACGCCTGCCCTGCAGCTGTCTTTAATGCAATCCACCAGTGTGGAGGTCATGCTGACAGCAGTGCTGTCCCACCCCCAGACATGCAAAGAGAGGAGAAAAATGACTCCAATCGGGGACACCTTAGGTTTAAGGTAAACATGCTCTTAAATAGTGATGAAACTGTAATCAATTTTTTTTTTTTTTTTTTTTGGTCTTTTTGAGACAGGGTCTCATTATGCAGTTCAGGCTGGCCTTAAGCTCACTTTGTAGCTCAGGCTGGTCTCGAACTCACAACAATCCTCCTGCCTCAGCCTCCCGAGTGCTGGGATTACAAGCATGCGCCACCATGCCTGGCTTGTAATCAATTAAAAAAAAAAAAACTTCTCAAAGAACTCCTATTATGAGGGGGCCGGGGAGATGGCTCACTAGAATAAACGCTTCCTTGGCAAGTGCAAAGGCCTGAGTTCAATCCCCAGTTC
>PVKA01023960.1:0-14536 GCA_004027165.1 Ctenomys sociabilis
AGAAAGAAAGAAAGAAAGAAAGAAAGAAAGAAAGAAAGAAAGAAAGAAAGAAAGAACAAAAGGCATACAGACATTATGACAAAGTAGTGGAAACTCAAAAGATTGAGCCTGGTGGATAGCCAGTCTTTAGGTCATGGGGTGTGACTGATCCTGGAAGGAGCCATAGGATCTAGGTCCCTTCATTTCCTGTATGTAGTTTGCTCCTCTGTCATGGGCTGATTACACTATGCTCCCTGCCATGATGTGCTGCCTTGTCACAGTCCTACATTAATGATGGCATGGATTAGGTCCTCTAAAACTATCAGCCCAAATAGACTTCTTTCTCTTTAGAATCTATTACCTCTTGTGTTTTGTTATAGTGACAGAAAACTAACACAATGTTTTCTTTAGATTTAGTATATGTCTTCTGTTAGTTCTGGGTTTCTACTTACAGCTAAAAAAGATAATGCCTGCTCAAACTCATCTTGTAGTTGATGGAATGTGCAGATGGTTTCTATTAATTTTGGCCCATGTAGTGTACATTGTATATGACATTATTGCTTTGAGTATAGTAATCAAATGATTATGTTTTGTGATGTATTAATGGACTAATTAGGACTTCAAATTAGTTCCATTTTATTCATCAAAAGGGAATTGTTGAGGGCAGGCAGGATAGCTCAGTGGACTAAGCGCCTGCTTAGGCAAACCCAGGAAATGGGTTTGATCCCAGCATCACTTGCACACTGGTCCCGACCCTGGGCACACTGAACCTGCCCCTGAGTCCGGGCATGGTGGTTCACACCTGTAATCTGAGCTCTGGGGAGGCTAAAAATAGGAGGATCACTATAAGTCTGAGCTGCATAGTGAGACTCTGTACAAAATACATTAAAAAAAAAAGAAGAAAAGGAAAAAAAAAGGAATTGTTCTTAGTAGGCCCAACTTAACCACATGAGCCAACTAAAGAAAAGTCTAGAAATAACAGACTTTGGAGAAATGAGATGGCAAAACATTGTGGTCAGAGTTTACAAGGGAATCTATTTAATATAGGACATATAATTCATAGGACTATTTTATATTATTCACCCAAAAAGTCAAATGCAAACGAGCACAAGGGGATTGCTCACATAGGAGAGATCCAAAGGATCCAGCTAAGGGCTTGGATTCCATGACAATGTCTTGCACAAGTCCACATGGAAGCCTAGAGCTTATGGCAATGTCTTATGCGAGTTGATATCAAGAACCTGCAATTGGAAGACCCAAAGGCCAATGGCAGAAGCTATGAAGCCTATAACAGTCTAAAAAAGAACCTGTGCCTTATAGGAAATCTGCACTGGAGCCAGGAAGTGATGCTTGAGGTAAGAACCAGAGCTCTCACAAAGAGAACCACAGCCATCCTCAGTGATAGCAAGGACACATGTTCCTCTGACAGTGAAAAAACCTGAGTCCACTCTATGGACTGGTGAAAACCAGCACAACAAGCTCCTCCAGGAGAATCAACAGCACCCCATCTTCCCCTCCTGTTCTTCTTTATGGCATTGGCTACAGTCCTCAGGTGGGCCTTCTACACACAGAACCAGCAGATTCAGTTCAGCTGGGTGTCACAGGTTGCTCCTTAGTTAATCCATCACACAAAACTTGCACAGTGGCAAGGAAATTGCTTCTGCCCATAAGTACTGTAGGGATTCACTTAGACCCGACTGCAGCCACCATAACTCCTATGGTTTCTCCTGAGTAACTGCTATGGTTGATCCTGAGTAACCTTGGCCTGTTTCCCCAGCATACTATAAATAAAATCACTAGAGCAGTATATGGAGACTGCTGTCTTTGATGCTCTCAGCACCAGAACTATAGCTCATATCTCCATGACAAACACCCTGATATAAATCAGGTATGTTTTAGCTTGCATGTAGCTCACCTTCATCCTGACCAATGCATAAACTAATTTTCCTCACTTAGGACTCACTAATCGTGCTGCTGCCCTTTACTATACTTTTCACACTAAATCACCAAGAAATTCTTCTCTGCAATTTTGAATATATCTTGCTCTTTCATTGGTCTCTTCTCTCCTTCTACATATGACAATCACATCTTTTACATTGGGTCTTCCAGCAACAGCGAGGTAAGTTTTAAAGAGGCTTTAGTGCATAGTGTGAGCCAAAACCTTCATCTATTTGTTGTGAGATACTGAGCAGAAACCTGTGTTTAATCTGTTTCTGAAACTCTGGTCTTGGGTAACAAATAATGGGTATTATTTTAAGTCCCTAACTTTATAGTTATTTGTTGTGTAATTAAAAAAATAAATTGACTATGCTTAATTAATGTGACTTTGTCTCAGTTACTTTTTTCTTGTTGCTGGTACAAAAGATCTGACACCCAAAATTAAGAAAGGAAAGGCTTATTTAATTCACAGTTTGTGGAGGTTTCCATCCACACATAGCTGGTTCCAAGGTCAACTGGCACATAAAAGAGGGCAGCAGTTCATGGAAGTGGAAAACAGCAAAATGGCAAGAGAAAAACAGGAGTAGAGGCAACTACAGCCACACAGAGTATGTCTGCCTCCCTCATGTTGCATTCAGGCTATCCGCCCCAGCCAGGGGTGATACTCACACCCATAATCCCAGCACTGGAGGATGAATTAATCACAAACTCTAGAAGTCCACCCCATAGCTGCATGAGGCTTTGGGGAGCCAACTAGACACACACCATAACAGACTTCAGAACCACAGTATGTCAGAATGTCTTAATGGCTGCATTTTTCAATTTCCACTTTAGCTACCTTTACATACAATTCTTATGCTCCTTCTGTGGCCTGATTTAAAAGAATAGGCTGCTAATAACTACTGTCAATAAATCTAAATGCATCAAAGGAATTAGAAAACATTCTGAACCACTTACAGTACACTTCACCTTAACACACACACACACACACACACACACATAATGGTAACTAAGACTAATGTAAGCATGTCATAAAATATTACATGGAGAGATATCAATTGATATGTAATAAATAGTTGTCTTTAAATTGGTTTGAGGAACTGAAGACAATATAGAATTAGGAGGCCCAGAACGTTAGCCTGGGTTACATAGACAAGTCAAATTCACTTGTCATTTCGATCCTCATAACAGGTGTTGCTTATGTTGCCACGATTTTCCCAGCAAGCAAAAATGTAGACTCTGAATCATTCTTAAAACATCTGTGCTATTATCTGAAATTAACTTATAAAAGAAGTGAGAACAAATAGAATCAATAGGTCATAATAAAGTTGTGTCTCACTCATATAATGCTAAGGAATTTTCTTATACCTAAAACTTTAATTGAACGTAGTTTATGTGATAATTATATAATGAGTGTACTTCAATAAATAAGAAACTTCAGAGTAATTGTAATCCTTGCGGAAGGATTTTTAAAAATTTGGCCTGTATATAAATTATTTAATACTTAATATGTATTTTAATTCATAGAGCATAAGTAAGTCCCTATTTATATTTTAGTCTTCATAGAAAATGAATTACTAGAAGTCCTTCAGGAATTACAAAAAAAAATACTCTGAAAAGCTAGCTTTCGCCGGGCGTGGTGGCGCACGCCTGTAATCCCAGCACTCGGGAGGCTGAGGCAGGAGGATTGTTATGAGTTCGAGACCAGCCTGAGCTACAAAGTGAGCTTAAGGCCAGCCTGAACTGCATAGTAAGACCCTGTCTCAAAAAGACAAGAAAAAAAAAAAAAAAAGAAAAGAAAAGCTAGCTTTCATTGTTAGTCACAATCTAGATGCCCAGAATGTATATAGTGACTAGTAAACTAATATTCTTAGTAAAATGGTGTTTGAAAAAAATTATTACTTGAAATCAGATGGGATTTAAAATCCAATGACTTGAATGGTTGTACTAGATATAAAACTATAGTAAGATGTGTATAATTATATACATATGTGTCTTATATGAAGATTATTTTATAGTCTAGTCTCAGAGTCCAAACATATCTGTCTTTCAAACTAAAATCTCCATCTCCTGCTAATTCAATACTTGCAATTCCCCATAATCTACTTTATCTTTTCTTAGCAGCTCATTTTCCAAATTGTTATTTATTTAGTTATCATGTCTATTGTTTGCCTCTCCACAGTAGAAATCAAGTACAATGAGAGCAATGAGTCTATTTTGTTGATCGTTGACTCAGTTTAAGACTCAAAGTATTTTTGAAATATTTAAAAAAGAAAATTTAGAAATTGTTACAGTTGTATTGCACTGTAATATATTTATATGCATATATCTGAATATATAAAAATATCTTTATATATGTATATAATATACAAAACATATATACTATATGTTACATATCTTTGTTCTCAAGTACCTAAAGTTATTGAAATATTAAATGAAATTTTATTTTGACCTGAGAATTTAGCTAGAAAAGAGGTTAGGTAATCATGTGTTTTGCAGATGCACAATCAGAGATAATGCTAGTGTATTTTCATGTTCTGAGCTGTGTACAAAATAAAGTTAAATATTTAGTAAAATGAAGGCCAAGAAATTCTATAGACACTTCAATATCCACAGTAGTGCTCATCAAAACTCCAGTGGCAAACCCGAAGTTAAAACAAATGAGAAAAGATGGGGCAGAACTGAAGCAAAGCCTTTGACGTGTTATAATATTAATTACATGCTAAAAAGAGTACCAGGGGACAACATGGAGAAATTAGTTCAGAATCACTCATCCTCTGCTCAACTTGTGCTTCCTAATTCTTAGCTATGAAGAGCTCTCCTGTGCAGTAAAGACGGTACCTTTACCTCCAGAAAGCCAATGGCATCCTCTACCCCAAGCCATACAAGTACAAATGATTTCAGACACTACTAACTGGTCCATGAGGGCAACATCAGTATTATTCAGTCATTATTATATAATATTTTATAATGTAATAAAATATAGCAGAAGTGTCAATGGAAGGGAAAAACAACTTTTGTGTAAGATATATTATGAATAGTAAATGTTAGAAATATTAAGTCATTTCTATCTAATAAATGTTTATATAGACCTTATAACTCTTTAACAGTTATGACTGCAAAAGTCCAATATAACTGTAGCAATTTCTAAACATTTCCTTTTTAAACATCTCAGAAGTATTTTGAGTCTTAAACTGAGTCAACATTTGACAAAATAGACTTTAATTTTTATTCTCATTGTATTTGTTTTCTAATATGAGGAGGCAAATAATAAGCAATAGACCTAATTATATAAATAATAATTTGGAAAACAAGAGCTGCTAAGAAAAGACAAATTAGATTATGGGGAATTGCAAGTATTGAATTAGCAGGAGATAAAGGTTTTAGTTTTAAAGACAGATTTTTTTCTTTTCTGTATTATAGGGAAGGGTCTATGGGGAGTTCAGGGTCTCACTACTAGATCAGACTCATAGTGATCGGCCTGTTTACAGCCTTCCAAGTAGGGATTATAGGCACATACCACCATTCCCAGTTTCATTCACCTTCTCAGCACAACATGGGGGCAGGGCCAGCATGGTAGGCCCAGAGATAGAACCTCTGGTCCCTGTGCATGCTTGCTTTAATCTGTTGTGCTATTTGGGCAGCCCGACAGATATGTTTGGACTGTAAGACTCTAGGATTATAAAATAATCTTCAAGATAAGGCCATATTACTTTGATCTTTATCCAACTAATAGTAGGGCCACAGTGTATTTACATTTCCATAAGATAATATATTTAAATGGAAACTAATTTGTAAGATACAGAACTAGGCGCCAAACATGCAATAATCAATATAATAGTCATGTCATCCATCTCCATAATATTTATACTTGTGAACAAGATGTATTAATCCCATTCTCACAAAACAGACATACATGCATAACTTTATAGCTATCTAAAGGAAAATGTTTTTATAATTTCAGTATAGTTGCATATTTTGTTCTGCTATAACAGAATACAGTACCTGAAAGTGGATGATTTCTAGACAAAATTTACCATCTGAAAGTTGTGGAGTTTGGAGTATCTAAGGTCAAGGCATTGGTAAGTTCCATATCTGGTGAGACTATTCTTTTCATCCAAGATACTGCATTTATTGCACGCTGTGTCCCCTGTTGGCAAGGAAGCCTGGCTCTTCACATGACAGTGGTAGTAAAGGTGAAAGACAGGACTGAACTTGCCCTTTCACAGGACTACTTTCACCATGAAGATAAACCCTTTGTGCTCCATAATCTGCCAAACATCTCACCTTTCCATATTGCTAACATGAATTTTAGAGGAGATAAACCTTGAAACATTGTTTCAAGGTTTCTTATATGGTCTGGAACTCAAAGTTGCAGTATAAGCTAAGGATATGTATTTGTGACATGTACTTTAAAAATTGATAAAGAAAGAAGATAAAGTTGTTATGTACACATTAGTAACTTCCCATAAGGAATGTAAATATTATATACTATGCATGTACTAATAAATTTAAAAAGTGATGCACAATTTATGTAATGACAAGTTGTATTAGTTCTACTATTTTTATTTAAGACATAGTAAATTTAATGTTCTAAAGAAAATGGAGAAAAGGTTTATTTCAGCTCACCTAGGGAATGTTTGTCTGAGGCACAGTCTATAAAAATCTAGCCCGTATGGCATCAATGTACTGGGCTCTGTACATGACGGTTGTACCATGGTTTTGGTAAAGGCCAGTAGAAGAGAGAATTCCAACAGCTTCAGGCTGAACTCTGGGTCATTCTTCCTTGTTGGCATTTCTCAGACCCTGCAGGTAGAACTTGCCTTTCGTGCTTCAAGCTCAAAATAGATGAATACATGCCCTTGATCATCGTTACAATGCCAGTTGCTTGTAGTTGACTTCTAACATTTTTCTAGGGCTTTTACAATACCTATTCCATGAGGTCCAGCATGGAATTGTGGGTAGATATACTGTGACATTTCCATGTTTTTGCTTTTTGTTCAAATTTTAGAACTATATCTAATCCTATTTTTCCTTTGTAGGTTTTTGAACAGCTTCCAAAACTTAAAGAAAATTAAATTAGGGCTGGCAGGGTAATTTTTTTACATGTAGAGAATTTCAGTAAGGAAATAATTCTTAAGAGTTCTCAGGAGATGCTGCTTGGGAAATTTTATGAAAATATGCATGTAATTACCTTTCTCTGAATACAAAGGAAGTATCAGTCTAGCAATGAAAATACGAACACACTTTTATGATTTGTGAGATTATCTTTACAAAGACAAGACTATCTCACAATAACTTCAATGGTTCAAATCCAAGTTTGAATTTATAAACCAGAGCCTAATATGCCAAGGTAACAGTGGGACATCCATACCTGCTTATGAAGAATGCAAATCAAAAATCTTACCTGCTTATGAAGAATGCAAATCAAAAATCTTCTGAGGAAAGGAGACAAATAGAGATAAAAAGGACTGACAAATTGAACTTCCTTCACACCTAGTTATATGTCATAATTTTTATTTTATTTTTTAAAAATGAAGCAATTAATGAAATTCATTTAACATGCTTGTACTAAATATAATTTTGCAATTTACTTGGTCCATTTATAAATACAAAGGTATTGAAGTGTGGAGCACAAAGAATATTGTTCCAAGACAGATATACTTTATATTACACACTGAATATTATCTTTTTCAGTTTCAAATATTTACAAATGCCAATTTAAATAGTGTCATACAATTGTAATATTAGGATTTACATTTTACATTTAAAATATGTTTTCCCTAATTATTTGATGAATTCAGACCCACCCAATATGAATTGATGATGAATTTAATAATCTTTATATTGTCATGCAGTATTGATAAGGGCAAATTTTATGGACTGTGTTCACTTGCCAAGACCCAGGATTAATTTTCTATTTTATCTCTCATTCATTCTACCTCACCATTACTTTCCAGGTATGATTTTGGAAATATAAGATAAACTATGTGATAATAGAAAAACAGAGCTAAGTGTTATGTAGGAAAGGTTAAGAATGACAAATAAAAGAAGAGAGGCAGCGTATTATATTGTGGCCTCTTAACATTCCAGTGAAAATGATAGGCTACGATGGTTAATCTTCTTGGAGCCAACTGACTATAGATGGAACCTTCTGAAATGCTGAGACAATTAAAGTTTTCCTCTTTCAGTTGCAGGTATGGGGTATATTATTCCAGCAATAGAAAAATATGACCAAAATAGAAAATTAACAGACAAATGGAGTTATTGTAACTATGCCTGCTCATGTGTCTTTAAATCTGGTTTGTGAATGATTTAAATCTAATTTAGAAACTTTTGGAGATGCAGGATATAGAAATTGTAGAATGCTGTGAGCAGAACTTCATACATGATTTTTTTTATTGGTCAAATCACAAAATAGGGCCATATATATGTAGCATAAGCACCTGCCTGGCATGCACAAGGTCATGTCATGTGCAAGTTCAAGACCTGGACCCACAAAAATAAAATTAAAAAAGAAATTGGGGCTGGGGAGATAGCTCAGTGGAATAAACTGCTTGTCTGGAAAGCTCAAGGACTTGAGTTCAATCCCTGGTACTACAAGCAAGCAAGCAAGCAAGAAAGAAAGAAAGAAAGAAAGAAATGCACAAAATACAGACAGGAATGTAAAAAGGCTCAAGACGCTTTATACATGAACAAAGACTGTCTTTGCAATTGAACTAGAGGCTATTTGTTTCACATTCTGTCAAAGAACCTGTCAGCATTTTGTTCTGTGTAATAAAAAGCCAAATTTAAGAGTGGCTGATGAGTTTATCTGGTGAAGGACATTTAGGCAGCCTAATGTTCAGGCAATGGCATGGTTACTGTTTGATATTTGAAAACTTAGAGTATATCCAGAAAAGAAATGTCAAAGAAGATCTGCTTTCTGAAAAGATTAGCATCACTAGAAATAAATAAAGTAGTTGAATTGGTACAAGAAGAAAGATGGCAGGGTCTAGACAACAAAAAAGAGGGGATGCAAAGGAAGAATCATGATGTGTGTACATAAACAGTACAGTTAGGATAAATATGTCATGCTTCTGCATAATTCTATGAGAAACAAGATTTGTATTAATAGTGGTTGGACAAGATATTATGTTGGCTTCTAGTAATATGGGCAGACACAGGGGAGATAACAAGGTAGAGGGTGTTAATTGTTGAATATTTGATATAAGTCAGCTGTAGATAAATAAGATGGGCATATAGCTGCACTCTATTCATTCACTGATTAGAGACATCTGCTATAATAATGCCTGTAAGTATAATATCATGTATGCACCTTATACGACACTGAAACATTATGGAAACATTTTGCAATGTATTGATTTGTTGAATCTGTCCTTTTAATTTGTCTTGAAACTATCTCATTGCTATTTGTTCTTCAATAAAAATAATAAAAGAAAAGAAAAGAAAAGAAAGATGGCCTGAGGGTACTTCAAGAATTGGCAAGACACCACACAGTGTAGGCTACAACACTCAAAAGTAAATCTTTCACTTATGAAGAGAACACCTAGGTCCCTAATTTTAGAAGGGTTGGATAGAAAATTGGCCTGTCAGGATTCATTTGACTGTGCTTAATTGTCCAAGTATTCAGAAGCCAGTCTGATTATAGGGAGAAGTCTAATACTTATTCAAGCAAATTTTGTCATTGTCCATGTACACTGTTTATTCATACATGCAGAATGCAGAGGTACAGTATCAGGGTTGCTTCCATTTAAGTATTAAAGGAAGGCTTTTCAGTCCAGGTAATTTGCTCCTGATGGGGCATCTATGATGATGTAGAGTGGAGGCCAAAGTTTTCATGGATACCAGGAAGCTGGAGAACTCAGAAAAATACAATGTCTGTCAATGTAAGACACAAATAGCATCCACAGCTCCAGAGAGTAATTCAAGCCCCACCAGAAAATTAGGGTCTTGGAACAAGGTTTTCAAAATTATTAATATTATAAATACTGCATTTAAACATATGTCCTCTTCTGTTTATATTTCAAATGAAATAAACAGCTGTTTTAAACTCATGAAAATTATGTTTAAAATTTTCCTGTGAAATTAAATATTTAAGTTAAATTTGAGGATATTGTGCCTTAACACACATGCCTCATTTTTTTTTTCTATTTTTTTGAGGCGGTCTACAGGTTGTGTAGGGTCTCACTACTAGATCAGAGTTGTAGTGATCCATCTGTTTATAGCCTCCAAAAAGTTGGGATTACAAGCACATGTGCAACAGCATGCCCAGTCTCAATTGCTGTCTTAGAGCACCCTGGGGGCAGGGCCGGCACAGCAGGGCAAGGGATCAAACTCATGGCCCCTGCTTCTACTTGCAGGTACTTTAATCCACTGAGCTATTTGGTCAGCCCCAAATTTAATTTAGATTCTTGATAACAAGTGAGGCATACCTTTGCATTTTTAAAATTTTATTTATTTATTCAATTATTTTTCCATAACTTTATGAAGAACCAATAGCAATGAGACAGTTTCAAATCAAATTAGTAGGACACATTCAATAATTGATACATTACATATTGTTTTCTTAATGGTTATTTGTTGTACAAAGTGCAGAAATAATGTTCTATTTACAACCACTATTACAGCAGATCCCTCTGTTCATTGAATTAAGAGACTGTGGCTGTATACCTATCTTTATTTTTTCAAAGTTGATTTATAGGATAGTTTCAAGAGGCATAGCTTTGTAACTACCTTTCAAGCACTGCAATCAAAAGTGGCCGGGGAGGCAGAGAACCATAGTCACACCTGATGGTGTTATCTGTGTGCACAAAGGCCGGATTAGTGAAGTAGCTGGCCAGACTCATTAAGAGCTAATGTAGCATAATACAAAATGGTATGGTCTCTGTGAGGCACAGTGAGTATGAAGAGGGGGAAAATTAATAATACTCTATGAATATTAAAAGGGGGAGAAATGATGAGACCCAGGGAACAGAATTATGGCTTCTTTGCATTGTCCATGCTATGTTGGGTATGGCCAGCATGGATCCACTTTAAGTCTTGACCTTAGGGAAGACTATGGAATTGGCAGGGAGGTGGCTTTAATTAAAGCAAGTAGAAAGGAATTAGCTGGCCATCTTACAATAAGAAGTGAGATAACTATTTAAAAATTGTCACAAGTTAAGAATGATTTCTCATCAATACATTTGAAGGATGCCCTAAGAACTATAGTTCAATCCATTTAGTGCACTAAACTTAGGAAGAATTGTATCCAAAGCTTGCATAGTTGAAAAGATGAAGTTGAGGATGAATTTTGTTCCAGAAGGTAAATTTGGCCATGGAGAAAATTCTCATCTGGTCAGGGAATGAGAAAAGTCCCGTGGCTTATATGGCTCGAGTACTTAATGCATTTTAAGTTTTAATAGTCAAATCTCTCAACACCTGCTCTATACCTAATGAGACTTTTATGATTATAGAAAGCCTTTAAAGTCAGACTTTTATAGCTTAACATGTTCCAGTCAGGGTGGAGATTTTTCCTTCAGATATTAGACTGTTTTTCATATTTCTAATGATCCTTTTGCAAATTCTGCTGTTATTTTTTTTGGAAATATTTTAAATGTGACATGTAAATTTTGATTTATATTTAACTATGAATAGCTACATTATGAAAACCATAATATATTAAAACATAGATATTTTGACAGGATTCAATTATTTTATTCAGACATTTGTACAATTGACTAGTGTAAACATTTTTTCTTTTCTCTGAAAACATTCTATAGAAATGATTTATGTATTTTAGAGGATTTTCATAAAGATTTAATAGATTGCTTTAATAATTGTGGATAAGTTTAGGGTAGGAGATATGGGACAGATTTTTGCAAAGCAAGAGTAGAAGTAAACCTTACTATTTTGTTTTCCACAACAAGGAAGTTGTTTGCATAAGGCTATCTTCTCCATAACTCTACACTATGCCATCAATTATGAATGAGGTTTTTGCTGGGTGACTGATTTCAAATTAATGGTAGAAAATTAAATTCCTGTTTACATTTTGGGATGTTTCCAACAAATAAAAATATTTGTCTTCTTGATTAAGTTTATCTGAGCAAATAAAATGTAAGCCGTGAATCTAATTTTATTCAGCAACTTCAGCATTTGAACTTTGTCCCTTTAATGACTAGATAAATTGGCTTATTATAATTTTCACTTTTTCTTTTTCCTTTCCATGGTCTTAGAGATATTCCAGTAATTAGACTGACTGGTAGATGAAACAAATGAAAACATACTCCTTGATGTGAGAGTAATATAGCAACATGATACGATGAAATGAATCAACTATTGAGTAATATAATATCAGGCATTATAGACAGCTATGTTTAAGTAATGTGATATTTTTAGTGTATCTAACTTATTAATAAAGATTACTATTACAACATAAGTGAAATTATATTACAAACATTTCATGTAAATGAAATAATATAGTGTAAAAAGTACTATACTTTTATTTTTAATTTACTTTGGAAGAATATATAAAAGTTATGATGTTATTATTTGGGAGATATTAGAAGCACTGTATGACATCATTTGTATAAAATTCCAGTAAGCTAATTGGGTTGAAATGTTTAACACATTTCTGTCTTTTCTCTATGAAAACGTTCTTCTAAGGAGAAATCTTTCTAACTGGATCCTGTTGTTTTCCCTCTAAAAGAGGTGTTAGCATTTTGGTCCCATTTCCTTTATGACAAGCTATTATTTATTTTCTTTTTTCTGGTCAAGTGTATCTGAACCTCTCCTCAGGGATGCCAGGAAAGGGTTTTCTTAATTTCATGGGACCAGGTTTTGCCAACAATGCACTTCCTACATATATGGAACTCATATATGATTTTTGCTTCTTTCCAGGCTAGAAACTCAGGAAAATTCTCTTTTTTCTTTCTTTTCCTTTTTCTGTTTTTAAAATTAATTTTACTGAGAAGCAAATAAAATGAGACAGTTTCAAAACTGATTATTATGACAGTTTCAATAATTAGTACATTGTTTATTATTGCCTTCTTAGTGGTTATTCATAGTACAAGATGCAGACATATCCTGTCCAAACACTATGAGTACAAATCTTCTTATTGAATTAAGAGAAAGTAGAGGTACATCCATCCTAACTATTTTGTATATACAGATACAAAATGGTTGTTCATTTATATGATCTTTTTTGTTTAGTTTTGTCAGAGATGGGTGTTCCCTTACCGTTTAAATATTGTAGGTGAGGGAAATCAGCAAAATAATCCAATATACTCAAGTAGTCCATAGTAGTGGTGGGTTATCCATAGGACTGACAGACTGGCAATGTCAGAAGTTCTTGACTTGAGCCTTCTGCAGTTCAGCATATTAATATGGACTTACTTTTTATACCTCCTTTTTTATACTTTTTTGCTGGAAGGATAAGACCATGATAAGGCATGACCTATACAACAAGAAATGTAACTTTTGTATCCTACAAGGTCAGTCAAATCCCCTCAGGATTTACCCTGAAACCCTGTACAGTGTCAGCCATGTGGATGAGTCACGGCCATTGTTTGAGCAATTTTCACTCTGTGAAAGCCTGAGAGAATGTTTTCTCTCCATGTGACTCTCCTTAGGCACACTCTACATCATGGATCACTTTTGCCTGTGGCCCCATAATCTCCTTGATCATAAAATTTGGAGTATCACTGAGTTATAGGATATGAAAGTACAGGTTCTCCTATGTCCTGAGTCCTCACTGACTTTGAAAGGCTAGGGTCAAAATGTTGGCTGTCCTTGCAACCCTTCTTTTTCTGTAATTTTTAGTCTTCAAATTTAAGTTGTTAACCTTCCAGAAGAGAAGCTTAATGATATAATTACTGTATAAGATAGGCAGTTGAGCTTAATTTGATTATCTGTCTGAATATCAAACATCTTAGACATAACATGGAACAGGTATTTTCTTTCAACTATTGATATGTTAAACTTTAAATCTCTACAGAATGTGAAAAAAGGAAATAAGTATATAAATAAATAATTAAAAAAGAGGAATGAACAATTACAGTTTTTATACAGAAATATAAAAAATCTTTCCATATACAGCATTATAGCAGGACATCCTTATGACTTATTTTTCTTGACTCTTGTTTCCATTTATTACCCCTTTTTAAAAAACAATTACTTGAGATACAGATTATATAGCAATTGATATGACATAACAAGCAGTATGTATTTAGAAGACCAGAAATACAGGTCTTCCAAGCATGATCCCACTATTACACATTGCTATATTCAGTGAAGTTGCTTAGTTCACAGGTGTTAGCATATATAGTTAGTTGGTGTGAGAATCCTACGAATTAACCGATGGTTTCAAAAACCTGCTGTAGATTCTTAGGATCATTGCCTTACTAATCTTGTGCATATAAATGTATAGTTCTGCCCCTGTCATGTTTCATAGCTTTTCTCCTTGCCCTCTCTTCATTGTTTAAACCTTAAGTTCTCACTTTCCTTTTAATTGTGTTATACCTTTCTATTTTTATTTATTCTTTTGAGTTTTTACACAAGGGGAACTAGATTATGTTTACCCTTTTGGGTCTGGTTTATTTCACTTATGAGTATATCTTAAAGTTGCATTCATTTAAAA
>PVKA01023960.1:14636-34995 GCA_004027165.1 Ctenomys sociabilis
ATCTATCTATCTATCTATCTATCTATCTATCTATCTATCTATCTATCTATCTATCATTACGATATTTCCAGTTCCTGTGGGAAAATTCCCAGTAGATGGGTAGCTGGTTTAAATGGGATTTCCAGTCCTAGTTTTTTAAGGAGTCTCCACACTGATTTCCATAATGGTTGCACCAGTCTACATTCCCACCAGCAGTGGAGAAGGGTTCCTTTTCCCCAGAAGCCTCTCCAATGTTTGTTATTCATTGATTTCTTTATGATAGCCATTCTTTCTGGAATGAAGTGGTATCTCAGTGTTGTTTTAATTTGCATTTCATTGATGGCTAGTGATGTGCAGCATTTTTTCATATGTTTATTAGCTTCTATAATTTCTTCCTCTGAGAATTGTGTGTTCATTTTGGATGCCCATTTCTAGATTCATTCTTTAAATTTTGAAGCCCAAATATTTTTTAGTTCTTCCTAAATTTGAGAGAACAGACCGTTGTATGAGTGTTTATGAGTTAGGATTTTTTCCAAATTTGAGGGTTTTCTTTTCACTTTGTAGGTAATTTCTTTTGACATGTAGAACCTTCTCAATAAGAGGAGCTCCAAGTCATTGATTCCTTTTAGTATTTCCAGTGCACTTTGATTTTTGTTCATAAGCTAATTGCCTCACCGTCCATCTTCAAGAGTTCCTCCTACTTCTCTTCCAAAAGATTTAGTGTTTCTCTTAATGTTTAGTTACATTTTGACTTTAGCATAGTGCATGGTGATAGACTTGGGTGAAGTTTTAGTTTTTTGTGAGTAAAGAGCCAATTTTTCGAGCACCATTTGTTAAAGAGGCTACTTTTATTCCAGTAAGCATGTTTGAACCCTTTGTTGAAGATAAGGGGGCTGAGTATGTTTGTAGTGGCTTCTGCATCTTGTAATCTATTGCATTGGTCCTCAGTCCTATTTTTTTTTTTTTTTTTTTTGCTGGTTTCATGCTGATTTCAACACAGTAAATTTGTAGTACAATTTCAAGTCAGGAGCTGTAAAGCCTTGTTTTTGTTGCCCAGGATTGTCTTTGCTATGTAGATCTTTTATGGTTCTAAAATAATTTTAGGAACAATTAATCTAGGTGAGTTATTCTGATGGTATTATGATAGGTATTGCATTAAATCATATAACAATTTTGGGAGTATGGCCATCTTCACAAAGTTGGTTCTTCCTGTCCAGGAGCAGGGCATATCTTTACACTTTCTGAAATCCACTATGATCTCTTTTTTTAGAGTACTGTAATTTTCATTGAATAGATCTTTGCCTTCTTTAGTGAGATTCATTCTAAGGTATTTTACACAATACTATTGTAATAGTTATTGTTTCTCTATTTTCCCCCTCAGTGTGTTTGTTATGTCTATATAGGAATACTATTGACTTTTGGGTATTGAATTTGTAACTGTTATGATCCATAATTGGGGTATTAATTCTAGTAGCTTCTTTGTGGAGTATTTTTGGGTCTTCTAAAATAGTGCTAGGTCAACTTCAAATAATGATATTTTCACTTCTTTATTTGGTCTTATTCTTTTTATTTCTCTCTCTTTTCTAACGGTTTTAGCTAATGAATCCAGAAATACATTGAATAGGAGGGGTGATAGAGGATATCCTTGTCTTGTACAAGATCTGAGAGTAAAAGATTTCAGGTTTTCTTCATTTAGAATTACGTTAGCCATTGGGTTGTCATAGATGGCTTTTAGCAGACTGAAGTAGAGGTCATATATTCCAATTTTCTGTAGGAGTTTGAACACGAATGAGTGTTGGACTTTGTCAAAAGCCTTTTGTGCGTCAGTTGAGATGAACATGAGACTTTTTGGATTTGGCTCTATTGATATAATGTATTACATTTATAGATTTGCGTATATTGAACCATCCTTGCATCCCTGGGATGAACCCTACTTGTTATTAGTATATAATCTTCTTGATGATTTGCTGTGATCTATTTGCTAGGATTTCATGGAGGGTTTTTGTATCTGTCTTCATGAAGGAGATTGGCCTTTTTAGTTGTGTCTTTTTACACACAACTTTTTAGTTGTGTCTTTCCTTTGTTTTTGTATAAGTACAATAATTACCTCCAGCAATGATTTTGGGAAGATTGCTTCCTTTTCAATTTCACTAAAGAGTTCGAGGATATAGAGATGATATCTTCTGTAAAATTCTTTTAGATTTCAGCTGTGAATCCGTGAGGACCTAGACTTTCTTTTCTGTAGATTTTATAATACATTTTGTATTTCATTGGCTGTTATTGGGTTATTGAGAGTTCTTATATCTTTTTTCATTTAGTTTTGGTAATTTTTACCTTTCTTTACTTTGTTTGATCATTCCTGGTTTGGGGTTGGGACTGTCTGTGAGCAGGAGTGCTGCACCTGCTTTTCTCTGAGGTGCTGGGTTGTGTAGTATTGTTTTCCACCCTTTGACGTTCAGCCTATGAACTTGTTTATGAGTTAAGTGTGTTTCTGGTATACAGCATATTGCTGGATTTTGTTTCCTAATCTGTTGTGCCACTCTATTTCTTTTAATTGATGTATTGAGTCCATTTACATTGATGGTTATAACTGAGATGTATTGACTTATGATTGACATTATTTACCTGCTATTGTTGCCTCCTTTTTCCCCTGTGTTTAATTGTTTAACCTATTTATTGAGTTCCTCCCATTTTTGTTCATGCAGTTCTGACATTTTGTTGTCTCTCTAGAACATCTTTTAGTTGTCTATAGGGTTGTCCTTATCATCCTGCAATTCTTTTGTTTTTTTTTTTTTTGTCTTTTGAGGCAGGGTCTCACTATGCAGCTCAGGCTGGCCTTAAGCTCACTTTGTAGCTCAGGCTGGTCTCGAACTCACAACAATCCTCCTGCCTCAGCCTCCCGAGTGCTGGGATTACAAGCATGCGCCACCACGCCCGGCTCTGCAATTCTTTAGTTGTTCTTTGTTGTGGAAGTATTTCAGTTCTCCATCAAACTTGAAAGAAAGTTTTGCAGGGTATAGTAGTCTAGACTGAAATTTGTTTTCATAGAGGACGTGAAATGCTCTGCTCCATACTATTCTTAATTTCATGGTTTGTGAGAGAAGTTCGCCATTATTCTGATAGGTTTTCCTTTAAATGTGATCTGCTTCTTTCCTCTCCAGCTTTCAGTATATTGTTCTTGTGCTTGATTCCTGGGATGCTGATTATTATATGTCTCAGTGTGCTTTTAAGTGAGTTGATGTTATTTGGAGTTCTGTATGCTTTGGTTATGTGAATGTCAGATTTTTTTCCCTATTTGGAAAGTTTTCTGCTATTGCTTTTGTCCATATTCTTTTTATATGATTTGTATTGATTCCTTCTTTCTCATTGATGTCATTTAGTGTTACATTGTTCATCTTTGCATCATCTTATAGGTGGTGAATTATTTTTTCCTGTATCCTAGTTATTTTTAAGAGATCTTTTCTTACCTTTTCACTAGCTATGATGGTATTGTCAAGATCCGAAACTCTATTTTAACCTTCACTCATATGGTTTTACAAGCTTGTGACTGAGATTTTAATTTTCTCTATACCTCTTTGACTTTGCTTCATGCAAGCCATTTCTTTCCTATCTTGCTCACTCAAGGTTATTTTTCATTTTTATAATATCGTCCTTCAGTGTCTTCTTGAGAAGCAGTTATTGATTGGGTCATTATAGTCATCCTTTCTTTTTGTACTTCAGAGATTATTTCTGATCTGATTTCCTCTGTTTCTGCAGTTGATTCTTTACTTCATATACTATTAATACCGAGAATTTTTTTATTTCCGAGTTTATTTCTGAACTCAGTTCCTCTATAGCTTTCTGCAGATGTTTCTGTACTTTAGACGCTATTAATTTAGCCATTTTTGCTGTTGGACTCCAAATTTCTTCTATGCTATTGTCTTCTGTATTTGTTCTCAGTGAGCCTGGTTGCCTGAGATTGCATTTTGCTCCTTCTCTTTTTAAGTTTGTATAGCACTGTCCTCTGATCTTTGATGTAGAGCTTTGGTGTAATTAAAACCTTAGCACCTACTGAAATATTTACTAAAGAGAGATTATATTATATTACATTACTAAGGCAGTTATAGTTTTGTATTTACAAATCTAAAACAAGTAACACTAATAATGGGTAATGATATTTAGTAATTGACAATCTTTTGTAACTAGTGGGTTTGTATTTTAGACAGTAAGAGCAATCATCATGTCTATATAGCTAAGCAGATACTAAATTGGGAATTTTTATTTAAGTTAGTTCTGCTAAGTTTTGTCTGATTGCCTCCCCTTGACATACCTGTTGCTTTCTAGGCAGACTAGTTACCTTTTTGCCCCTTCTCTTGGTCAAGAGAAAGAGGGAGGATGCTTTTATGGATCTGGGTCTAGCAAAGTGTCTCTGTTTACCGGGTGCTGATATATGAAGTTTATATTCATTCGGTTGTGCCTGGCTTGGGTCTGGGTGCTGTGCTCAGCTTCTTCCTGCTGCAGCCCTTGGAAGTGACCTGTTGTGCCCCTCTGGCAAGATGTTCTGTTCCTGGATTAACTGGGTGGTTTTGGCCCCTCCGCTGTCTGCAGGGACTTCAGCTGCATAGTTTCATCCAGGACTGTATGCCAGGTCTAGGCAAGGTCTGGAGAAGTCCAGAGAGCAAGACAGAAAGATTCACTCACAAGTGGGCCTTTTCTGGTCTGTAGGGATCAAGCAGGCAAAGGGGAGAGCAGAAGCTCTCCCACACACATGCTGGGCCTGGGTTTGGTCTGGGTCTGGAGGGATTCTGAGAGTACTGTGGAGGTTCTCACTCACATACCAGGTCTGGACTGGTTCTTGAGGGTTTTGGAGGATCCTGAGAACATGACTGAAGGTCTCAGTCACACACTGGGTTTGGGCTGGTTCCAGAGGGTTCCAGTGGGTGCAGGGCTGAAAATTGTTATTTGTAAGAATTGTTTTATTATTAATTTCTTTTGATCAAATGCAAATAAAATTGTTAATAAATATATTTTAGAAATTAAAATATGTTGGTCTTTTTGTCTAAAGTTTGTGATTCAAAACATCAAATACAGTATGCAGAAATCTGTTATTTTTCAACTATGTTACTTAAACAGAATGTAGAGAAATATGTAACAGCATTTTTAACACTTTAGAACAAATCTGTAGAAGACAGGTAAAATTTTATGGGGATGAAGACATTTGTAAACTTTTTATATTTCCTAAGGTAATCACCTATCTAGAGAAGTTTTTATATTTAAATTTCATTAGGAGGCACTGGAAAAGTTAAATTATATTCAATATATATTTTACTTATAGAACATATTTATGTGCTGCTTGTAACATTCCTATTAGGTAATGTGGAAAAGAAGAATATTTGGAAGGAAGCTATACCTACTAGCAAATCCTCTCATTGAAGTATAATGGTTAATCTTGATTTTGTCTATGCAAAAGGCATGGTAGCTGCCCAGGAGATTGGTGCATATATTTCTGGGTGCATTTGGATGTAGCACAGTTTTAGGTGCTACAACAGGAACCTTTCTCCTCCTTTTCTGGTGATACTGTCTGGCTCTAATCTCCAACCATTATGTACTCAGCAACTGTTCTCGTTTATGCCCTTTCTATACTCTTCCCCTGCCTTGTGGGCTGCCTACCATGTCCTGAATCCTCTGAAGCTAAGATAAAATCTCTTCTCCTTAACATTGTAGGCATCACGTAACGTACCCCAGCAATGGAAAATCTAACAAATACAGCCTCATTAGGTGTTTTGATTAGATCATTTGAAGTATGAAACTCTTTAATATAAAGCCTCTTATGTAATAAGGTTTTCCACTAAAGAAAGACAGATCTATTCAAACTAATAGATACTACTGTGATTGCAATATAATTGTCTTTTAACATTTACTGGATATTGACTAGCTCAATTCAATCACTAGTGGTCAAGGGAAAAAAGTGTATTGTACTAAGAAGTTTAGATAGTATATTTTTGGCCAAACCATTCTAGTGTTAACCACTGAGATTTTAGCAAACTAAACAAGATCCAGTGCTAAAGTTAATGTGAAGTTCATAAATATTAAGGAACTTATAATGCTTTTTTCTTCTATGTTTCATCTATGTTCAAAATAATAATAAGAATGACAAAAGATTAAAATAATTGCCTGCCATTCAGCTGCCTGGATGCTGCTACAAAATCAGCAGTTATGTGGTCAGCCTCCTTGATTAGGACCTGTAAAACTCAATTTAGCTTTGAGTTGGGATACTCTAAAATAATCCATGTGTACTATTAGTCGATGTTTTTACATTGCTGATGGGCTTAGAAAAATGATAAAATGAAACAAAGCTTTCAACACTAGACTGGACTATCTCAGGTCATGAAGTTTATTGTAATTTAAGAAAAAGTTGACAAATGAACAAGTTTTCACCTTTAAGATATGGAATTTCTGCATTATTAGAGCTGACACTTGAGTTAACTCACAATTACGTATAATGTTGGGTAATAGGTGGATTTAGGCCATGTTATTACATCAATCGTCTGGGTTCTGTAACAGGTTTAATGGATATCCTTTCTTTGAAGTAGTAATTGGGGCAGTGTACAACTGTTGAATGCATTAAGAAAGCCAAAAACTCAAAGTTTAATTAATGATGGAAGATTCTAATTGATTAGCACCTAATTATTTATGGTCACAAATGTGGATATTTTGATCTACCCTCTGCTAAGGCAGACCTTCTTATTAGAAAATGTAATAAGCAGGGGATACTTGGATTTGAATGTCAAAAAATTTTTCTTTTCTAAACTCTCCTCTGGAGAAAGGTCCAATAAACAAGAAAAAAGGCAAAAAATAAGAATAAGAACAGCAAGGAAAAAGAGAACCAAGAGAATAGGGTAATTGACAAAACATACAACGTGGCAAGCCTTAGGGGTAGTAGTGAAAATGAGTTTATGTTTCCAACAAGGTAAACGGGAGAATCTTTTGTCAAGAGCAAACATTTGCAAGGAAGAGAATCTGTCAATTGGAAGTAGTATGAGAACTTTGTCTCCAGAGAAGAAAGATCATTCATAAAATGTGATACAATAGAGCTATAATTATCAAGTCAAATTTACATTTTACATTATAGGAGGGAGATATTTAATATTACTATAAATATCATTTTAGCCATCTCATCTGAGATGACTCAGAAGAATAAACACTCCCCTGGCAAGTGCATGGGCCTGAGTTTAATCCCATGTTACCCTCATCCCCCTAAAAAAATATAGTGTATTTAGATATAAGATTAATTGGGAACATTAAAATAAGAAAAATGGACTTGCTTTTGGCTTTATGTAGCTTCAAATACTGGAGTTAACCTTTGGAAAATGTCAAATCTAAGTTTGTTACAGAGTAAAGAACAATTTTAAACATTCAAATAAATCTCCCTAAGATACCTATAACATATATGTTGTTTGCATATATTTTATTATATAAAACATCCTTTTTTGCAGTAGAGTATAAGCATCACAAGTTCAAAGAAGTTATATTTTTTTCTAATATTATAGCAGCAAAGAAAAACATTCTTTATACGTTAAAATTGACTGAGGTTATTTAGCAAAATTTGTAGTATACCATTTCTTCCCTACCAATGAAATAAAGAATTTCTGGAAGTGGGACAAAGATATCTATTCTAGGGAAGTCCATGTTCTAATTAACAGGTATTTACTGTGAAGGTATTGGATTGAATATTCTATTTGATGCATAGTACCATATGGCTTAATGAAGACCTATCCATTGGTGGGAATAGAGTATTGAAATCTCCACAGTATTATTGTACTGGGATTTGTCTCTTGCTTTATTTCTAAATATAAATATATATTTAGTAATTCCTGTATTATTAGGAACTTGCCAAATTCCCATTCCTATGATATTAGGAACTTGCCAAATTATAATAACTATATTTTCTCAATGAGTTTGATCATGATATAGTAATGAGGTTTCAGACTCTTTGCATAATCAATTTTTTAAATCTTTTCTTTATTTGGTACATGGTCTCTCTGTGCAGCTTGGACTCTTACTGATTCTTCTGTTCCCAGAGCTGGGATTACAGGCCTGTGTCACCATGCTTGGTTTCAGTAGTCAGCATGGCACACCTGGGGTTGTAGGACCAGCACAGAGTGGGGTACCAGGGATCAAACCTGAATACTTGCTCTTGCCAGAGCAATCTTCATTTCTAAGATTTCTGTTTAATTCTTAATGGAAATATCTATCTCTGTTAAATTTTTTATTTATATCTTAAATATTGTGGGGGCATGAATTCAGCAAAGTATTCCAATATAGTCCAATTTAGCCCTAGCCTTTCAAGGTGAGTGTAGATGCAGGACATAGGACAACTTCTACTGTAACATCCTGTAACTCAGTTGTGTCCCATATTTACTGATCAAGGAGATTATAGGGCTACAGAGGAAAGTGACCAACGAAGTAGAGTGTGTCTAAGGATAGTCACATGGAGAGAAAACATTCTCTCAGGCTTTCACAGTGAGCAACTTTGTCAAGCAATGGCTATCACTCATCCACGTTGACAAAGGATCTACAAATTGTGGTACAGTGTTTCAGGGTAAATCTTGAGGGGATTTGACTGACCTTGTCAGATACAAAAGTTACATTTCTTGTTATAGAGGTCATCTTGCATTATCTTGGTCTTAAACATCCAGCAGAAAAATATAAAAATGAAGTATGATAGGTAAAGCCATATTAATATGCTGAGCTGTAAAAGGATAAAGTCAACAACTTCTGACATTACCAGTCCCATGTCTATTGTTGACAACTATAAAATGTAGTTTGCACATGACAAGAGAATGAGAAGAAAAAGTAATCCCTTTGGAACAAAATTTTAAAATAAAAAATGTTTGTAGTGGTTTGTATGAACAGTATGCATGTTATGACAAGAACATAGAGATTCAGAGCATCTTAGGGCTCTCTATATTCTAAAGAAAATGAGCATTTACATTATTCATGGGTTGTACTGAATTTACAAAAGATCACTTATACACTTACCCTCGCCCCACCACTCCCAGACAGGATAAACTGTCCTGGATGTAGTTTAATAACATCATTAATGTTGTCTGCAGAAGGACCAAAGAATTAAAATCAATACTTTTCCTGAGGATTTGAGTGTTTTTCATTTGCTGTTGTAATCAGCAAATGTCATTCATGAAGACAAAACAAAAGGAGGGGCCACCATAAACACAGATCTATCTGAGCAAGCTGACCAGCACACATTACAGTTTTAAAAAAGATTATATCATCTATGTTACAAGTCTCAACTAGGCAGTGTCAAAATGACATCTATTGCTTTGCTTGCTTTTTGATCATACCCCTTGGATGTGTTACATGACTTGTGGGATTGGGCTTCTTTTTCTCTGCAGGTTTTAAGATCTAAAAGGAGCACATTAATGTTTTATCCACACTCATCATGGCACCTGCATTGTCAAATTCTCCACAGTAATTGGGTGCAAAACCCAGCACAACCAATTGTCTGATTGCAAAAAATTTGAATCCATCTCTAACCACCTGATGGGTTCTACATATAAGATCCAAATCATGCTTATGGAGAAATTTTGCAACCATTTTTGCACCAAATATGAAGGACACTGTGTCTATTTTACCCCAGCCTAAGACATCTTTATTGGGGTCAGAACACAAAAGATCACAAAGAAGACCTTGATCTGGTGCATCAGTTGGTCACATAAGTCACCAAATCTGCTTCATAGATTGGTGATAAACCTCTGTGACAGCAGAATATTTTCTCATCCACAATAGCTGCTATTGGTAAATAGTTAAAACAGTCTGTGAAAGTCTTCCATAGTTTAATATTGTATCTTCTTTTACATTCATCATAAAAATCCGTGAATCCTATTGATTTCCTCTGAGAAGAAAAAAATTCTCTGGATATTTGATTTTATAGGTCAGTAAGAGGCAGGTTAAGTCCAATGACTTCTTTGCCCTGTCCACAGTCCCCAAGAAACAGCTAGTTGCTTTCTGGTGGGAAAAATTCCATATTCAAAAAGTCAAAGTAAATCGTAGTATTGTCCATGGATATCACCACATGTTTTGAGTGGTGCTTCAAGGTCTAGTAGGACAGGCTGACTCAGAAAGATCTCTCTAGACTTCTCAGTCCTCTGGTTTCATTTTTGTGTAGCTGCACATTCTTACCGGGTTTGGGCCCTTCCACTTCAGCAGCTGTTGGATAATGCTTTCTATGTTGAGCTTAATCTTTGTTTGCCATCGTCTCTCTACCGCCTATGCTCCCAAAGCCGTGCAGCTGCCAGCTCATGCTCAGGACTCACACCTTTCCCATGCGTTGAGCACAGAGGAGGGTGGAGGAGGAGGTAGCAGCGGCCCAGATCCTCGTTTTCCTCCTTCTCTCCCCTACTTTGTCTTGCTAATTTCATTTATGTGCTTCTCTGTTTCCTTGACGATCATTGATGTTTATGGAAAATCACTTAGAATTTTTATGAGGCACCTTATCCATTTTAATATTCTTGGACTCTGCTATTAGTATTTGTATGGAGCATCTTGTTACCTTTTATATGTATAATATTCACATTTTATATTTGCATATCTGGTGGAATAGATTTATATGTCTGTAGCTTTCATAGTAGGCTACATTTGTCTCTAAAGATGCATCATGAGATATCATTTTAGAATGTGTTGCTGAATTTATTGCCAGTCGGACACTATAGTGTGAACTTTGTATAGTTTCTTTGGTTGTGGTCATAAAGTTTGAGTACAAATATTACTATAGAAGAGTTGAAGAAACTCAATATCTCCAAGAGAGGAAATGGTATTAATTCAGGCAGCTGTGATGTAGAATAGAGTGTGTGGAATTTGCACTCTGTGGTCACTCCTACAGTTGGAATTATGTATTGGCCCTTATCAGAACATAGACATCTCCTCAAGCATTGTTCGTGTCCCTTGTGCGATATTGCCTACAATGTTTCTCTAGTAAGTTACAGAGGTTGTAGTGGTCAATACATTGTGTCAGCTTGAGAAGTTAGAAGTTTAACTAAATTGGCCCAGAAATTCCATGCACTAGGGCATAGAGGTCACTCCCTAGGGCATGAGGGCCCATCATAGAATGACTCAGCACTTAAAGGATATAAAAGGAAATTGAGAAAGGGTAAAGAGTGCTACTTTCCTTAGAGGAGCCCCAGTCTCTGCAGTGTGTGTGGACAGAAAGGAGAGGCTTGGTACAAGACACAGCTGTGTCTCCTCCCTTTGCTCTTTGTTATTTTCCATCACCATGAAGTGCTACCTTTTGCCATGGGCCACTCTGCCTTGGAGCCAGCTGAGTATGAGCTGAAATCTCCATAAACTGTGAACTAAATCAACCTTTACTTCCTTAATTTCAGGTGTTGGATACTTTGTCCCAGGAATGAGTAAAAAGTAACTGATACAGAGGTAAACGTCCATGCACATGGTGAAAAGAGCAAAGTGCAAGAATCACATCACTCTTTCCATGGTGGTTATGCTCAGTCTCAGAAGCCATGTGTGATTGGACAATATGTGGGGATGACTTTTGTAGGTGAAGTGACAGCAGGATTTGCAGTTATGCTCAGTGATGCTACGTGTGTGTTCATACAGGAGTGAGACCTCAGATTCCTTTATGATGAATACCCATGTGTGGGGAAACATTAGGGTTGCTCATCAAGTGATCCTTACAGTTGTGGTGCATGCTGGGGATGGAGGAATAGAGTATCATTGATACCATGCAGAATTCCTTTTAGCTAGAATGTTTTTGAGCACAATTAAGAGAATGACACAGTCAACAACAGCAAAAACTTCAGATCTCTTTAGGTTGCAAATCTTGAGGGCAGTTGAGATGTTTAGCCTTGACATTTCTTATGACAAACCAGCAAGCCTCTGTGGGGCATCAGTGGAAGCACTGAGTTCTTTTCTTACTTTAGGAGTAAGAGGTATTTGGAAATGTTGCTGGAGAGGGAGCCTATGTGGACCATAACTGATTCCAGTCCAGGAACCTGCATGGGCCACATGACTGGCCATGTCTAAAATAGTCCTTCAAATTAAATCATTTTGCTTCCTTTTTTACTTTATTTCCATCATATTGAAGATACTCCATAGTTTCTTTGTGATCTTGCATCTTATGTATTTACATACATCTTTCTTCTGAACTAGGTACTCTCATGTTCAACGGCATGGTTGATGCACATGTAGAATAGGTCCTAACTATTCTTTTGCATTGGGATAACTTGTAATAACAATATTCTCAGACTAGCTCCAGTGTAATCTACTCTTGTGAATATTAGCCATTGTAATCTACACTTTCTCTTTTTAATAAGTTTTAATAATAGCTTTAAGATAGACATGTGTGTAATGGCTGCTACATATAGGTTTTTGCTCCTCTGTTTTTTGTATCATTTGGTTGCCCAATATTTGTTCTTTGTTAGGTTCCTTAGGAATTTTTCTCAGGAGCACTGTTCTTTGACTTCTTCCATGTTGGTAACAGTTTATCCATGCCTTTTTTTTTACTTGAAAATAAATTCCTCAGAAAATAAAATTCTTGGTCTTATTTAATTTCCTTGGGTATTGTAAACATTTTAATTCCATTTTCTTCTGGTTAAAGCACTACTCTCTTGAAGAGCCTGATAATAATTTAACATGATGAAATTAAGGGCTTTAAACACAATAGCAAAAAGGAGTAACTACATTTTCTGTCCAGGGATGCCAGGTATAAAACTGGTTGTTTTATTTATTTATTTATTTATTTTTTTGGTATCTAGGACCAAACTCAGAGCCTTCTACTTGCCAGCAACTGGGCTATCTCCCTGGCCCAACCATTTTAACTACTTAAACTATATGATGTATGGATGTTCTTTCAATTATTAATGTGATGGTATCAAAACAAATTTATTGAAAATGAACAATGAGGTATTTATAAGCATTTTGTCCTTTAATTGTAAAATTAGAATTCATGTACAGGTTTACTTAAAACCAATGCTGAGCTAAGCATGGTGCCCTGAGCTGTGGTTCTGACAGGAAGACTTCATGTTCTATTTTTCTTTACAGACTCCTGGTTTATGCATGTTTTCCTGTTATAAATAGAAAACTGTTTCATTCAAATGTATTTTATTTTGAAAGATAATTGCATATAGTCATGCCTAATCACCTGGCGTTGGATTCAACTTCAAGTTTTGTTACAGACACTGGAGGAAATACACATTGAAATCATGAACTTGTGTATTTTAGGTGTTTGTTCTTCGCCAATTATCTGATCTACAATTTGTATAGCACTGCCATCTTTTCAGTATTTGCTGCATGTGTTGCAATCAAAATTAACTTATAAAGGCACCTCTTCCAGAAAATAAAGGCAAAGAAAACATTATTTTACTAAATTCAGATGTAAAAGCACTTTATTATATGTAGCCCATGTCCTAACTTTATGAATTTTTTGCTTCCATAAACTACTTCTTATAGTGTAGAAATCATGTTGACTTGGTAAAAGGCAACGAAAAAATAATTTGCCCGGATAGTAAATACTTCATCATTTGTATCCTCCAGTGTGTGGTAAATTCTACTGATAAGAATGGTGAAGCATGGTATGGGTTGAAAGTCTGACGACATGTGGTCAATCAATTTAAGTTCTGAACAAAGAGATGCTTGCTCTGTAATGGTCCTCCATGGAGGCAGAGCACTCCATTAATGCACGTAACCAAGGGACAGGAAAAGAAAATGCCACCTGAGCTCACACTTTCTGGAAGCTCAGAGCAATTTTAGAAACTTATACTGTGTTGTGGTTTTGTGAAATTGCCATATAAAGTAGCAATAAGGAAAGCCCCAAGGAGCTCTTTATAAGACTGATATCATCAAAGTTTATTTGTCAGGAGAAATTCTGTCACAGAAGTAAGTGGGTGAGAATAGACATCAGATAGAACACTCCAATTGTGAATGTGAATGCTCTGCTGGAGATGAATGGCTTGGATTTGAGTCTCACACATAGCAGGCATCTGTTTTATTTTGACCAATGTGCACTGCTCAGTCTGGGTGTTGCTTTCATGACTCCAAATCAAAATTGTGAGGTTCATTTCATGTTAATTTATTTTAATAGTAAGGTGATACATACTCAAATAAAGAAAGCAAAGGTACAGTTTAGAAATTGATGCTATAGAAATGTATCTCTCCTTAGCAGTATTCCAATTTAAATTGTAGATCTCACCTCTGTTACTATTTATACATGAATCCTTCCAGATACTTTCTATGTATGTTTAATATCCATATATGTATGTCTAATATCCAAGCTTTCCTTGATTTGATGGTTTGTGTTGAGAAATTTGCTGTGATTCTGATGGGCTTTCCATTGTAGGTGATCTATTTCTTCTCTCTAGCAGCTTTTAATATTCTATTCTTTTGCTGAATTGGAAAAAGAAAAAGTGAAATTGTCATTATTTGTGATGACATGATACTCTACATAGAGGACCCAAAAAACTCCACTGAGAATCCTGTAGATTAATCACCAAATTCAGCAATGTAGCAGGAAAAATATGTTTTCTTTTTGTTAGTTGGAACACTGGCGTTTATTTCATTTATTATTAGACATACATGGAGTAATGGCTAAATGTTCAGGCTTAACTAAGTTGAAACTCATAACACAATTAGCAGTGTGACCAAATATATCCAAGTTACATCTCTGCTCTGTACATCAGTGTGATGTGCAATTCGATGACAATGGCAATGTCTGTGTCATGTTAGTGTGAAGCTAAGCAGGTTGTATATGTAAATGTTTTAGAATAGTTCCGAAGATACAATAAAATATTATAAACATAGTTAATGAAAACTTTTATATAATTATATTGTTTATTCATTTTTCTGCATTATCTTGATATTGACATGAAAGAAGTTGAAATTAAGAATGTAAGCCAATTTTCATCCATGTTTCTTCAAAACTTTAATTTTCTTTAACAAGGACCATGTCTCATTAGATACTTGAACTAGAGCAGTGAAGTATTTATTGAGGAATATTTCATTTATTTGCAACAAAATCTGAACAAACACTGATGATAGAAAAGTAAAACAAAAAACAAATGCATTGTTTTCTTGAAGGTATGGTGGTTGGTAGATAAAACTTGCCATTTTATGCAATAAAGTGAATTTTGTGACAAAATTATTATTTATGTTTGGTTGGAGAGATCAAAAAAGGAGAATATTTTTCTTTTTTTTTAGAGACTGAAGCTTTTCTTTATTTTAAAGAGATTTTTAAAACTCCACAATAAAAGCAATACAAAATTTCAAAAACCAACATGATAGGAAATTAACAATGATTATTACATTGTATATTGTTATCTTCAAAGTAGATATAGGTACCAGGTACAGGCACAGGCAAAATTAACCAAACAATTTAAGCACTAAATACTCCTTTCAATGAGCTAATGAAAATCACTAGTACAATTATCTTAGGATAAGATAGAAAAAAGAAAAGAATAAACACTGAATAAAGAAAAGAATACACACACACACACACACACACACACAAACACACACATCTGTCCCATTTGTTCTTCCCTTTGGAGAAGTTTCTTTCACTTTCACTACATCTATCTTGTCAGTCTTCTTTACTCTTTCAGTTTTCTTATACTATGGAGAAAATATGATATTTATCTCACTTATAAGTATGGTTTCCAGTTGTGTCATTCTACCTACAAAAACCTCATCTTCACATTTTATAGCTGCTGAGTAATACTCCATTGCATAAAAAATATCATTCCTTTTTTACTTTTTTGTTCCTAAGTTGATGGACTTTTGGATTGTTTCCAAGTTTTAGCTATCACAAATTTTGCTGCTGTAAACGTGAGTGCACATAAAATAGGAGAATTTCTTTTGGTGCCAACTGATCCAAGAGATAATATTGAAGTATACATATAATTTATGACTCATTTGATAAATTTTAAGCTTGTGCTATGTCAACAATTGCCAGTATTTAACTAAGTCATCCTTCCCCAAGCATTAGCTATTCTTAGGTTTATTTTACACACACACATACACACAGACACACACAGACACACACACATCTGCAGCAGGAAGTCTTGTACACAAGCTCAGAAATACATGTTCTGTTTTCTACCATACATAGTATATGGCTTCTTTATCTGATGAAACAGGCCATATTTTAATTCTGAATGAAGTAGAATTAATGTTTACAGACAAATTTAATAATAATCAATGTACAACTTTTGCTTTGATTTTTTAAAACAGGTGTACTAAGTACTACAATTTCTTGTGAAGTCAGAGCTTAAAGTTCTTAGTCTCAGTTGTTTTTAGGTGTTTTCCTTAGAGCATTACTAGTAATTGTTTTCTGAACCACTGAAATATCTTAAAAAGCACAAATATGCTCTACAGTCATTTTTTTTTTTTTTTTTGTGGGAGGTGTGCAAGGAGTCAATCCAAGAGTGTTACCCAGCTCTTGCTGCTGATTTGCTACTCTGGGCACAGAGACTCTCATATTCTGCAGCACAACAGGTTGCTGATGTAGCTATCTGGAGAGTTCTTATTTAGTTCTTAAAGCCTTAAAATCCCTAAGATGCAACCAAAGTGCTCTGCACCTTCTAAGACTTTATTAATACAAAATTTGATTGAACAAAATTACATACCTAGGAGAGATACATCATAGTTAGGGCTTAAATGATAAAAATAGATATTTATAGGTATTTTTCTGATCATATCCAAAATTCACAGTTTTTTGTAATTTAATGGTGGTCTAGAAACAACACATGTGGACTTTGGGTTCCACTGTAAACAAATACAAACTAAATCATATGAGAATATAAAATTTTTTTAAGAACAGAATTTTATAACGATTCATTTGCTCAGTTTTTTTTATTATTTAGATTATGGCTTTTCTCTTAACCATAGAAAAATAAATTAACTTGCTGATTTGTTAATCTCCATGGACTTCTCTAACATTATTTTGCTTTCTGACACTTCAGGAAGTATAATGTGTTTGTGTGCCTTTAAAGATACACTCATATTAATGTATACATTTACCTGAAAAATATACTCTCCCAGTGCTGTGTTTGTATAAAATGAGATTTTGCTGCATGTCCTTTACATGATGCTGAAGCGTCTTCTTAGGGCAAGGAAAAATTATATCTATAAATTTGCTGCAGGAACCAGTAAGCGCCTATGTACTATCACAATCTGCTGTTCCAGCGCAGTCTCAGCACATATTTTAATCAGCCCTGCCATAAATTCTGTTGCCCACAGCATGCCTTTGTGGGACATCAATCACTTTTATTTGTTGAAAAATATTGTTGATACAACAGAACTGTATGCATTTATAGCATGTAGGATGATAATTTGACGTAGGTACACAATTTATAGTCACCAAATCGGTGTAGTTAGAATTTAAACATTAAATGCTTAAACATCATCTCAAACATTATTTCCTTCCTTCAGAGACTGTAAGCTCTTATCTTGTATCTGCCTATCTAATATATGTATACTTATATACTTTTTTCTTATCTTGTATCTAAATATCTGTGTATTATCTGTCTATCTCTGTCTATCTATCTATCTATCTATCTATCTATCTATCTATCTATCTATCTATCTATCTATCTATCTATCATCTCTCTATAAAATTGTTTTATCTTACTCTGTTTTAGAACCTTCTCTCTAACATCCCTCCTACTCTCCTTCACCTTACTCTCCCTAGCCTGTTGGTAAACCTAGATCACTTTCACTATTTAAGATATAATACTAAAATTTCATATGGTGTTAGTAATGTATACAGCTTATTGTAGTGTAAAGCTTACACTTAGGCAACAAAAGAGTTGTCACACATAATTTAATCGTTTCCTAAATATCGACACCATTTTATTCATTTATTTTTAATGTATTTGATATGTGGTCTCACTACACAGCTTGGACTCCTCGTAATCTTGTTTCCAGCCTCCCCAGCACTGGGATAACAGGCAAGCTCCACCACGCCCAGTCTTCATGGCTGGCTCGGCATTGTGGATGTGGGGGGTGGGGATGGATGGTGGGGTGGGGGTGAAGGGTCAGGTGAGGGAGTGGAACAGCGTGGCATGTGGTGCCAGGTATCTTTGCCTAAGCAGGCACCTAGTCTGCTGAGCTATCTTGCTGGCCTTTGATACCTCTTTCTTATCACACTCAGGTGATTAAGTAGCATACATAATAGTGAAGTGACCTATACCTACACATACAGTGTCAGAAAAAGCTAACTATATTTTAAGCATTTTATTATTGAAACATTCATAAATAATGACATAACTTTAGAGATATTTTCTCCAGTTTAAATTGTACATAGAGTCACTTCATTTGAAGCGTAAGAGAGCTGCATTAATTTATTGTTTAATCCCAAGTAAAGTTCGTGAAAAGCAAAGAAGTTAGTTGAGTGCTTAATCATCAAAAATGAAAAAACATTTTCAGTTAATTTGCATTGTTACTGAGCACATCAATTGTGCTAAACCTCAATTGAATGATTGCATGCATTAGCAATACCTGATAACCAACAGTTATAGACTTAAGTTCATGAAATTAAAAAGAAATTATACTTCAGTCACAATGGATTATCTTCATTGAAATGAGAAACTAATCTGTTTTCATTGTGGTATGATATGCCTGTAATAACTATTGTATTTTATCATATTATTTTACTACTGTAAAACAATTGCTTTTATTGTAGAACATAATGGTATTATAGGCTATAGAAGCACTCAATTTAGAGTGTAAGCATGTTGTTATTCAGAAAAGTTAGAGATAGTCTACTCTGAGAGAGTTTGGGGCCTAGACAGTGTGAAGCTGTCTACAGTATAGACAGTATAGACAGTATAGAAATTTCTAGCATATTCTCTTCTAAAGAGTTTAGTCTTCAGCAATAACTTTACTTTTTATCAAGTAACATTTTGCCTGAATAATTTTATGAAGTTGAGCATCCTTCTTTAAATTTATATAAATACTTAATAGAATTTATCCTATCATGGAAATGCATTTATCATGCTTTAAGATCCTTGACCTCTTGTAAACCAATGGAAATAATAAGCTGTGAATAGTAGACCTTGCTCAAGGCTGGCACTGGAACAGGCATGGGTTTCTTAATGTTCTGTAGTTGATCTACAGAATATTTACTGTCTGAGAAAAAATTCTCTTCATATTTTAGGTCTGTCTCTATGAATTCTGGAAACATGTCAATAAATAAATAAATACAGTTAATGTCTTCAATCATATATATTAAGTTAGTCCCATTTAATTAACAAAACTAGAAACTCATCAATGAAGTTTTACATTTCCTTGAAGACACCAAAAATAAGTCATTGGCTAGGACTGGGCATTAAAATTGAATAATGTACAAGCAATTACATTCACAAATATATTTCTACCTATGTCACTAATGCCAAAATGAGAATTGGCTCTGTGCTGTAGACTATAGCAAAAGCTGAAGTTCTTTTGTATGGTTAGAAATTGTGAAAAGGAAATATGAAATATTCATGAAGCCAAAACCCATTGACAACTTACAAAGGATAATCATAATTATAAGAAAAATCATGTTTCATTATAACTAGTATCTTCCAATATATTTTTCTTTCATATTATCTTAAAACTAAACATCACACCATTGCACATTAAGCAGAATGTACAAACTACAGAACACTGACTGTTGCAGCTGCTACTGCTTGTGTGAAACAACAGAAACTCTCATTCTTTGCTGGTGGAAAAGTCAAATTTGAAATTCATTTTGAAAGACACTGAAAAGTTCTTAGAAAGTCATACACTCTTCCCATGTGATCCAGGAATTATACTTTTGGCTATTTACCCAAAAGAGCTGAAAAGTGTATGTTCACACAGAAACTTGAATACAGATATTTAAGGTATTTTCATTCATAATTGCCAAAACTTCATGGAAACCAAGATAGGTTCCAGTAGATGACTGAATAAGCTGTCGTAGATCCAAAGAATAGAATAATATTTAGGAATTCAAAGAACTAAAATGAAATACTAAGAGATGATTTGATTGGATCTAACTGTCTGTTACCAAGTGAAAGAAAACAAGAATGAGTGTTGGACTTTGTCAAAGGCTTTCTTAACCATCCAGCAGAAAAGCATAAATGTATAAAAATGAAGTATACATCGTGAGCCCATAATATTAAGCTGAGCTGTAAATGGATATGGTCGACAATTTCGTTGAATAACTCCCTATGGTTGCAGAATGCTGGACTGTGTTGGATTGTGGTGTCGAGTTCAAGAACCTAAGGTAGTTGAATGTCAATGGAGTGCCCACTTTTGACAGGTGTAGACAAAGGAAGGGTTGTAGAAAGAAAAAATCAGGATGTGTGTGTATAGACAGTACAGTTGGGATAGATAACGCTGTGCTTCTACATAA
>PVKA01023961.1:0-34892 GCA_004027165.1 Ctenomys sociabilis
TCCTCCCCCACCCTGCCCAGCCACTGACTCCCATGCACACCTCGAAGCTGACTTGAGCAGCACAGAGCCCAGCTCCTCTGCCTCCTCTTGGCTGTCACTGTCAGGTGGACATGGCCTGAGAACGTCTCTCCTGCACCCATAGGCCGTGATGGTTACCATACAGGCGGGTGTGGAATCTTGAGGATAGAGTGCCACACAGGGGCCCACACGTGGCACTGGGGAGGCCAAAACCATTGAGCCAGTTTGGGGGACTCACTGCCCCTGCTTCCTGCATTGACAGGCTCCAGAAAGGACTGGCTGCCTCCCCTACAGGCCCTGGGAATGCACATAGGTGCAGCCTCGGGCTGCTGCTTCTGTCCCTGTCCCCCTAATAATGGAATTGCCTGCCATAGAGAAGACCAAATCATGGAGCCATGCCGGGCAACATGCTGTTCCTTGTAGATGCAGCCAGAGCCCTGCATGGAGAGAGGACCCTGCCCATCCAGCCAGCTGGATCTGCTTTCTCCCTCCTGCTCCACCCAACTAGGCAAACTGTCACATTCCTCAGCTCCCTTACTCAGCCTGTCCAGCCTGGGCCTTAAAGGAGGGCTTTGTGGAGGAGACAGGCAAGGTGTGACTCTAGACCTCAGGGTTATGCTCATTTCATGTGGGAGATGGCTTGAAAACCCAGGTCAGACAGGCTTCCAGGGTGACAGCACTCACTGCCTTCCCCTCCTGAGCATCCGTCCCTCATGGACAGCCACACATGAGTTCAGGTGATCCCACAAATAGAAACAAGGACGGCTGGGCCATACAACCGGCAGTGACTGGTTGTGGCAACTGAAGTACTGAACTGCCCCCCACTTCAGGCTCTGAGTCTGTGTGACACCTTCCAGGAAGGGCCCAGCCTGTACCACTACCCCAAGGACAAGCCAGAGAGGCTGCAAACACTGGCCAGGACTCCAACAGCAGTGTCACAACGAACAGCACGTCTGTCGGCCCCTCGCCCTGTGCACAGCTTGGTGATGTTTTACTCTGGACAGAGAACATGCTGTTCCGCTTTTATAGTTGTGCTGGAACCTGCTGAGGGTGGGCCTGGTATGGTCAGGGCTGGGGGTTGGAGACCTACAGCCGCTGACTTCAAGGCTGCTAGAGGTTGCCCTGGGACAGCATCTCTTCTTTAGGTGTGCTCTTGGTTTTAGAGACGCTGCTAGGTGTGCAGACCAGGAGGCCATGGACATCTGCAGAAGGAAGCCTGTGTGTGTGTGTGTGTGTGTGTGTGTGTGTATGAGCACGCATGCACATGGAAGCACCCCAAAGCACTGAGGAATAACTGTCCCATTCCTTCGTTTACTCTTCATTTTTATTTATTTTTGAAACAGTCTTGCTGAGTTATCCAGGTTGGGGTTAAACCTGAGATCCTCCTGCTTCAGCCTTCATGGTGCTGAGATTATAGGTCTGTGCTACCACAGTGGGCAGGAAATCAGTTCTTACACTTGCCTGTCTGCATCAGCAGAGGGGATCCTGTGACCATTGGCAATAGGGACACTTTTATGCCCAGCTAGAAGAAGGAACTTGTTCAGTTCCCAGCTGTTGTGCACATAATTAATGAACAGTCAGATTCTGGGTGGAGCTTAACCTGAGCCAAGTCTGTATGAAAGGAGGGTTTTCACACTCAGCAAATTGTGCCAGCAGCATTGGTGGCCCCAGGATGCCTCCCATTCTGTTTTCTGGTTACGAAGGTGACAAACCCAGGGTACCACCTGTGGACTGAGCCAAAGCCTCATCACTGGTCCCAGGGAGCCTATGCCCCATGAGCCCCCCCTTAGAGTGGGGAGCTCTATCCACGTTGTCAGGGTGCAGGGGAGCCCTTTTAATAGGAATAGGCCCAGCATGGTAACACTGCAGATAGCAGTTCAGGATGTGCTCTGAAGCCTGCAGGAAGGAGGCAGCGACAGATGCACCTGTCTTCTGGTTCAGATGAAGGCCTGGCTTCAGCTTTTGTTCTCATGACCTCTGTTGCCCAGACACCTCTTCTAGGGTGGACACAGGCCAAGTCCCCACAGGGACCAGCCCTTTCCCAAGGGGGCCAGCAGGCTCCCCACCCTGCCCCATGAATCCACCTAGCACAACAGGCCATACAAAATCAGACCACACTGTGGGCGCCCACTGGGCACCCAGGGGCACTCACACTTGTGACTGTGGCAGTGATGGCAGTGATGGAGACAACAGTGGTCCCAGCTGCATCCCAGATCCATGCTGGAGGAGATGGCAGGGTGGCTGTTGTAAAGATGACAGCCTGGAGCCCAGCAACCCCTGATGCAGGACTCAGGACCTTTGACCTGCCACCACCTTGGAGCTATCCTTGTAGGAGGCAGAAGCTCCACCTGCATCACAGTCTGAAGACTCCCAGAAACTGGAGGTGAGACCCTGCAGGACACGTTGGCATGCAGGCTGCCTCACCTGAACCCGGGAGGGGCCCTCCTGTCCTCCTGCCCTCAGCATCTCTCCTTAAAAAAAGAGGGGTTCTCACCTGCCTTAGGACAGCTTTATGGACCAGTGCTATTAACTCAGACTGCTCCCCAGGGAGGTAGCAAGGGTCAGCGCAGGCACACGGGCCCTTACCTGCTTAGCCGGTGCTGGGAGACAGGGTCGAGGCCCGCAGGTCTGGGCTGCGTCGAGGGGGCCTGTGGGTGGCGCCACTCAGCTCAGCCTCACTGTGTTGCCTTTCTGTCTTTACTTTTTTCCTTCCTGTGCTGGGGATGGAACTCAGGGCCTCATGTGTGCTGTAGGAAGTGCTTCCACCAGGACTACGTACTTGACTCCAAGCTTTTATTGTTGTTTAAGTTTGTTGGGGTTTTTGTTCTGTTGTTGTTGTTTCTGTTTTTGTTTTTTGAGACAGCGTCTCTAGTAAGTAGCCCAGGGTGGCCTCAAATTTGAGATCCTCCTGCCCCAGCCTCCTGAGTGTTGGGATTATAGGTGTACACTACCGCATCTCACCATGACCAGCCCTTAATCCTTATTTTTTTGTTTGTTTGTTTATTTTGTACCAGGGATCTAACTCAGGACCTTGCACTTGCCAGGCAGGTGCTTGTGCTACTGAGCTGCATCCCCAACGCAGCCCATAATTCTTTTTTTTTTTTTTTTTGAGACAGGGTCTCACTGTGCAGTTCGGGCTGACCTTGTGCTCACTTTTGTAGGCTCCAGGCTGGTCTCAAACTCGCAGAGATCCTTCTGGCTCAACCTCCCAAGTGCTAGGATCTTAACAACTCAGAAAAATTGCAGGAGTTCAAATCCCCTGCTCACCCTCCATGGAGATGAACAGGCTACGCCAGCCCGTCCCTCTCCTATGCACATGTGTGGACCTAGTTTTCTTGCTGAACTGTTGGAGAGTTAAACAGCAGAAATGCTGAGCCTTGGCCTGAGACACATCAGCGTGTCTCCCAGACCTTGGTGCAGGACCGTCCCCTACGAAACACAACAGTGATCAAAATCAGGAAATCCAACCTTCACCCCATGCTGTCCACAAGACGTCTCTTTTCTTTTGGTCACTTTGTTACTTTTCAAACAAGCAAGTGTGGGTGAGCCTTGCCTTACAGCTCCTCTGAGGCCCTTGCCCCACTGCACATCCCTACCATTCTGCCCTGGCGGGCCACTTCCTGCAGCAGGCTCCAGACCTGGCTCAGCCTTAGGGCCGTCAGCACAGATCGCTGGGCTGAGGCATGCACTAAATCTGTTGCTGAGCTGAAATCCACTTTCTGTCTCAGGAGCTTGCGCACAATAGGCAAGCACTGTGCCACTGAGCCACACACCAGCTCTGAACTCAAGTCTTCACCTGGACGGGGCCGCAGACCCGGACAGCTCGGTGACATCTTGGGCCAGGTCTGTGGGCTGCAGGATGGAGCTCCAGCTTGGGGAGGAGAGGAGGCCGTGCATGCTTACTCGCCCCAATCTCTGTACCTCATGTGACTCCTGCATACCCGGTTCTGCCTGGAGATTGGAAACGGCTCCTAGTCCTAAGTCCTGAGCTTGAGTCCTTGCTCTGTCACATGGAGCCTGTATAGCCTTGTGCCGGCCAGCTCTGGCCTCCTCCCTGAAGAATGAGGACAGGAGTAAGCCTCCACCCACCCACATGGCCCTAAGAGTGGACAAAGCAAAAAAAAAAAAAAAGAGTGGACAAAGCCTGCCACATGCAGGGTGGCTCTACGTGGCAGTGCTGGCAGGGACTCTGGAAGGGTACCAGCTGTGCCCCCAGGTCAGCCCTTGGGCCCTGCTGCCTCCAACCCCAGCCCCATTATCCTCCCTAGAAAGCCTCACACCTCACCCTGCATGTGAGCAACCCCTAGTTTTTGAAATCCCTGCACCCAGCCACCCCCCAGACCAGTTACCAGAAATCTGGGAGGCAGAACCCAAGCAAGCCCAGGTTTTGAGAGCGACCTGTGCTTGTGTGCCCGGGTCAGCTGTGGCAAGTGTGTAGTCTGGGTCAGCGAGGGCCGGAGCCTCTGCTCGCCCCTCCCATTGGCACCCGACTGCCAAGGGCCAAGCCTGGAGCTGAGTCCCGACTGCCCCAGAACAGTGCCACCAACTGCACAGCTGCCCAGGCTCAGCCTCCTCCCCACTTCTCTCCCCTGGCCCCCAGCCAGTTCTTCATGTGCCGCCAGCAGTCCTGCAGCTCTGCCCCCACACCCAGACCTGCCAGCTTCCTTCCTGGCTGTCACCACGCACAGGTCACCAGCACCTCTGCTTAGGGAATGCCCCTCACCTCTGGCCTCTAGAGGGGGTTCACCTTTTCTCTGTTGCTCTGACCTCTGTAAATCCAGATCCAGAGTCCCTGTGACTTGGAGTCCACCTGCACTGGTAATAATAGAGAGATTCTTTAGGGGAACAGAGAAGCCGGGATATGTGTCAGAATGGATGCAGGGCTCCCCAGCAGTGAGGGAGGTGGGCAGGGCATCATAGGCCCTGTGCCATCTCAGGATTCTGCAGGGCCACAGTGGCTCCTAGGGGTCATGGCACCCCATGTGCCCCCCACCAGCCTGGCTCGGGGCTGGCACTCAGTAGCCTCCAGATAAGGAACAGCTTGGCCTGGAGCCCTTCATGGAGAAATAAGTCTTCCTTTCCGAGTGGGGGCTGTGAACCTCAGGCTGTGTGGCTGTGGCACCAGCCTGGGTGCCAGAGTGGCTCCTAGTCTGCCCCAGGACTCTCCAGAAGCTGAGTGGCTGGGGCAGCTCATGCCATTTTGCTTAGCCCCACTCTGTACATCTGTCGCCTGGGACACAGCCTGCATCATAGGGCAGGGGAGGTAGAGGTCAGGAGGATGGGGGGGTACTCTAAGCCTTGTGGTTGCAGGGATACCACAGAGCATGTTTCGGGATGATTCTGATTCCCCTTGAACAGGGACCCCACAGCTTTCATAGCTCAGTGTGTTAGATCTCTGGAGTCTGCATGGAGAAGGCCCCGTGGTTGCAACAGGAAGTGCACTGACCCTGGCAGCCTGGCCTGGGGTCCTCTGTCCCTGAGCCTCTGTTCTCTGACCCCTGGCAAGAAAGGCTGGGTAGTGTTAGTTCTTCCCAGCAGCCCAGATACAGCCTTGTCCTGATGTTCACAGGGCGCAGCTCCTTGCATCAGGCTCGGGTGTGTTTAGCTTTGAGGCACCCACCTGGGAGGTTTTCTGCCTGCACAGCCTTCATTGTGAGCAGGTGCAGCCCCAGTGCAGTCCACAGGCACTTCGACCTCACAGCAGGTCTCTGCCGCTGCTCCTGCAGGGCTCAGCAGGCCCAGGGTGGGGGCCTGCCCACATGCCCTCTCTAAGCGCTCTCTTCTCTCCACAGGCCCACAGTGGCGCCACCGACATGGGGCTTAAGCTGTCTTGCCTGAAAGGTAAGGCTGAAGCCCTGCTCCACTCTTGGGGTAGGGGTGAGAGGGAGCGGGGAGGGCAGGTGGTGGGGACTGTGGAGGCAACCCAGTGGCCCTGGGCTGTCCTGCAGAGGGAGGGCTGAGCCCCAGTCTCTGCATGAAGCAGGTGCTCTGTAAATACTGGCGCTGACCCTGAGCCCTCCTCTAGGCTCTTGCCCTGGAAAGCCACCCTACCTTGGGACTCAACTTCCCCATCAGAGACGATGCCGGGGAGCGGGGGGTGGCAAAGAAGACGGAGGCCTGGACTAAAGAGCCGGGCACAGCTAGGGTGCTGACCCAAGACACTGGGGGTCTGTCCTTGTCTGGTTAATGGGGCTCATGGGGCTCAAGCCAGGGGAGAGGAAAAAGCCCAGAGCAGAGAGAGAGGTCCAGAAAGACATAAAACAGCTGCAGGGTGTGTGGGTTGGCAGGGAGCCTGGATCTCCTGTCCCACTCAGTGCCCTGCCCGGCCTGAAGCTTAGGGCAGCTTGGATGAGGGATCCAGGTGCAGTGGTCCTAGCAATCTCCTCCACTTGAAGACCTGACCGCATCCCACCACAGCCATGCACAGCCCCTCAAGAGTACCTCAACACCGTCCAGCCCCACCTTCTGCTGCAGCAGGTGCCCCTCACTGTGTCCCACCTACCACCCACCTGCCAAGACCCCATGGCTGCCTGGAACATGTGCCTCGGTTCCCTGTCAGCAAAATAGGTCGTGACAGGCCCAAGAGGCTGGCCTGGCACATGGCCCTCCAACCACCACAGTGCCCCTTCCTGTTACAGCTTGTGACTACCGTCATCAAACCCACCCATGCTGTGGCCACATTGAGCTCAGGGCAGGCTTAGGGGTTTGGGTTGCAAGCTGTGGGAACTGACCTTGGTCAGCAGAGGTAAGGACAGAATATTCTGGAAGTGGGGAGGCTGCAGGAGAAGGGAAATACAAAGCAGGAAGGTGTCTGCCAGGCATAGCCCCCCCAGGTTCCCACTGCTGGAGGCATCAGCTCCAAGGGAGTATCTGATTGGCCCAGTGGCTGTCTTATGCCCGCCCCTCAGTACAAAAGGCAGCTTGATTGACAGCTCTACCACCACTGGATGCAAAGGGAGCAGTGGTCCCAGGAGGGAAAGGGAGCATGACTTGCAGAGTGGGGAGAGATGCTGAAGAGATCCTGGTCACCCCAAGATGCCAGACCAAGCCCCCTGAGGTCTAGAAGATGCTTGTGGAATGAAGATGTGTGAAGGCTTGATCTAACAGTATCCCATTGGGTGGGAGTTTTAATCCCGGGTGTTGTGGCTGTGGGCCTTCCCAGCACAGGCATACAGGTAGTGGCCATGACATCTTATGATGCAGACAGATGTCACATAAAACAGAGGCCACATGGTGGAATCTGCCACCTCACCATAGAGCACACGTTGATTGCCACAAGGCAGTCATATTCTTGTTTTCCAGGAAAAGGTCGCCTCCCTCCCCAAGACTGTCTGTCTGCTCTCCCAGCCTGGCTACCCCCCAGCTACTCTCCATCTCTCAAGCATGGCTTCTCTAGGTGGCTTGCGTGGTCCTTTTGTGCCTGTGATCCATGCCTTGGTCAGGTTCTCCAGGCTGGGAGCTGAGGCAGCACCGTGTTGCCGTGATAAATAGCTGAGAGGAGCAGGCCCAGGCACCAAGGTTGCTCCTGGCTCTTGGTGCCAGAGCCCTCCGTTAGTGGCTCATGCCCCAGCCTGGCTTGAGGTGGTGCTTCTCAGTATGGCCAGAGCTGCTCCCTTCATGGTGTCCAGGCAGGAGACAGAACCAAGGGGTGGAGTTCTGTCAAGTGTGGGAACCCTTCAAACAGATGCTCAGCCGGGCCCCCAGATTCCTCCACACTTCACCCTGGGGTGCCGTCGGCTGTGAACTGATCAGTGGAGAGATGCACTGATGAGGTTCCGATCCACACGGCCCATCTCCCCTGTCTCTGAGCACAGCACCAGGCCCAAGCCTTCAATGCATGAGCTGGGGACACTCCTGGCCCAGCCCTGGCAGCCTGTGCCTGTGCTGCATCTCTCCTCAAGGCTGAACTGTACTCCAGCGGGGTGCAGCATTGCTGGCTTTCAGTCACCCAGTAGGAGACTGGGTCAGCAACACAAGAGGACAGGTCCACATTGGCTCACCGTTTCAGGGGTTCCCTTCATGGTCACCCAGCCCTGGCACTCTGGACCCGCGGTGGCACAGTGCAGTGTTCAGAAGCACTTAGGGGGTGGGAAGTGGAGAAAGCAAGGGGGTGAGGAGGGTCCCAGCGCCTCAGGGGCCTGCCCCTGCAGCCCACCTTCCTCCCACTCCACCTTGCCTCCTAGGGCCCCACCATCTCCCAGCAGCACTGCAGGCTGGGCCAACCCTTCCTCACATGGGCCTTGGGGACATTTCAAATGAAACTAAGCCAGGTCTGGTCACACACACCTACAGTCCCAGCATTCTGGAAGTCTAAGGCAGGAGGGTCAGGAGGCCAGCTCAGACTGGCTAATTTATTGATTTAGCAAGCCCCTGTCTCAAAATGGTAAAAGGGAGGCTAAGGGATGTATCTCAGTACAAAGGTTCTGGGTTCCATCCCTATTACCTCTCCCCCACAAAAAATAATCCAAACTATGGCACAGAGAGCGCATTGTTTTTCCTTCTCCTGTCTATGGGTACTTTTGCTGTGCCCGCCTGTTGGCAGCTGGGTCAAGGCACCCTTCACCAAGGGATCAGCCCTTCAGGTGTCTTCCAGACACCTTGGTGACCCAAGGCTATGCTCAGGGGGGAGGTGGAGGGACATGCTGTGACCCCAGAAGTCTCTGCGAAATGCACTCTGGCCCTCCCCACCCCACACCACAGGCTAAAATCCTGGGCAGGAGGGAGCCAGGGGCTCCCAAGGGCCACCTTAGGGGCCGGGCCTCAAGCTGCTGTGCCCTGGGCTATGCCCGGCTGCGGTGTGGCTCCACGTCCTTGGTGCCCATGCTCCACACGTGCTTTCTTCTTGCTGGAGCGAATGTCGGTCCCGAGGTAGCAGCTCCTCATCTTTTAGTAGGATTCTGCCGAGAGTCATCTTGGTGTTGCTTCCAACCCATTGTTGCTTTTGTAGATAAAACCATGTTGAATGAACGTCTCAGCTTTCTGAGTTTTATTACTATTATTTCTTCAGGATAAAGTCCAAACATCAGAGCGGCTGGGCTGGATAAGAATAAATAGCTAATTCTTCGTCCTGGAGCTTAGTCTGGGTGAGGCCTGCTCTGCGATTACCTGGTCTGTCTCCGAGACAACCCCTGGAGCAGTCCCAGTCTCTGGGTGAGACCCAGAGAGGGAGTGTAGTTTTGGGGGTACCACATGGCTTAGAGCCATGTGGGATGTGGAGCCAGGCAGGCCAGCCCAAAGCCCTGGCTTCTCCCAACACTATGGCCACGCACTCTAGCCTCTGTCCCCCCTCAGCCTCCTCCCCTTCTGATGCTGCCTTCTCCTCTAAGGGCATCTGTCCCTCTTCCAGCATTGTGACATTTCGAGGTCTTTAACGTGGTCATCTCCACAGTGCTCTGTCCTGCATAATCAAGACTCACTGACTGACATGAACCCCTGGCGTGGATGCTGTTATTCCCACTTTCTGGGATCCCCAGGCTTGTGGAGCAGGGCCCAGCTGCACAGACCTCTGTACCCACCACCTCAGCTCCCACATCTCCAGTGCTCAGGTCCCCCAGCCATGGCGTGTGCCTGGCCCCAAGGCCCTTCCCCGGGTTTGCAGCCCAGCTCTGTCCCTTCAGGCCTTGCCTGGGCCTTAGGGCTGTTGACCCCACAAGTCCTGCCACTCACCAGGAGGCCTGTGCTTAGCCTAGCATCTGAGTGCTCTGTGCAGGTGCCTTGTAGTCTCCTGGCTATCCCATCCCCACCTTGGGCAGGTGCCCTGGGTCCTACCATGCTCCTGGAGTGAACGAGGTGCCTGCACTGCCTATTATTCACTGAGCACCAGCTGCATACTGGGTTCCAGGACTCTGGGTCTGCCAGCCTGAGCATCTGTGTGGGCCACACCACTGCATAGGAGCTGGTGCAACCCCTGTGGGACCCTGCACCTCCAGCAGCCTCAAGCACAGGGCACACAAGATGCTGAAATTGATGGGTTCTTTAATATAGCACACCCCAGATATCAGCATGAGAGTCCAGGTAGCCAGTCTGCTGGCATGGTGGGGGCTCTGATTAGCCAGCCAGCGAGGCCGCAGGGGCTGCCCTGCGGTGCGCAGCTGACCCACCTCAGGGTGGCCAGCCTGGGAGGGCCCAGATGGCTGGCATAGGGTCCGTACTCATCAGTTTCTATTGCTGTGACAAAACGTAAGGGACAGCAGCTGAGAGGAGCGCAGCACATACATATTTTGGCTCAGGGTTTTGGAGGCTATGGGCCATGGTCAGCTGGATTCAGGGCAGGAACCAGATAATAGCTGGATCCAGGGCATGGTGGAGGGAGCATGGTGGGCAGCAGGTGGGGGGTCGGAGCAGAAGGTGGGCACACCCTTCCCCCCACCAGGGCCCACCTCCCATGGGCGCATAGACCCTCGCGGCCCGCTCACTTCTGAATTCTGCTGCTCCAGGGCGCAAGGCCTGGCCCCAGGAACCCTCAGGAGCTCCTGGCTGCTCACTGCAGAGGGCCCAGCTGGTCAGTCTGGAGTTCCCGTCTGCTGCCACCCTCCTCTTCCTCAGGACTCCAGTCTTGAGACCAGTTGTTCAACCAGCCAGTTAGCTTTCTGAGCTAGAAATCACCTTGTGCTCACTCACCCTGTGAAGTCTTCCATTTCACAGATGGGGAAACTGAGGCCACAAAGGGGAAGCAACCTGCCCTAGACACCCACCTAGAATCGGACCCCAATTCCTAGCCAAACTTCCTGAGCAGGAGGCATGGTGCTGGCCCTAGGCCAAGTCCTGAGGTGGTGCTCTCCCACACAGCCCTGCACACCCTGCCATGCCCTGCCCTCCAGGCTCTGTGGTGGACCTGCCCAGGAAAGTGCACAAACCCCACCCTGCACAACCGGCTCCCACGCTGCTAGGATTTCTCAGGGTGCCTCTTTGAAGGTCCTGCCAATGTTTCCTGCTTCTTTGGTGCCTGGTGGCTCCATCCTCAAAGGACTACTTCTCAGTCTCTCTATCCGTACCTCCTTCCATCCCACCATGAGGATCTGGAGCACCCCTAATCTGGGCTGAGCACTCCATGCCATCCTTAAATAATGACATCTGCAAAGGTCAGGCTTGAAGTCCCAGGCCATCAGAATGCTGCAGGCCACTAACATGCTATAGGTCACTGTGCACCAGAGCCTCCCTAGTGGGTTGGGGGTGTGCAGGGGTGGCACAGACGAGGGAGGCTCCAGCCTGTTCAGCACCCTGTGCTCTGAGGACCAAGGACAGTGAGTGCAGCGCTGTGCCTCACCAGGGCCCTTCTGCCAATGCTGACCTGCCCCGCCAGCCTGGTGCAGGGGCAGCCTGGCAGCTGGACGGCATAAGTGACCTTACAGATAGGGAGGGGCTGAGGGGGTCTCAGCCACTTGGGGGCAGCACAGAGTGTCTGGTGAGGGAGAGCATGTATGCTCCGGGGGGGGTCTCTGCAGGCTCCCCAGAGGCCCACTGTGGGAGACTTGCAGGTCAGCCAGAGCAACTGAGTCAGAACCCCTCCCCCCACCCTAGGCCCCACAGCCCATGTGAGTTTAGGAGCCACAGCATCAGGGTTGGGAACTTGACACTGGTCCTGCCCGATGGCCTGCAGCCTGTCTGATCGCCCCACAGGCCCACAGCCCCCTCCCTACCCAAGGAAAACACAGAGCTGGGCACCTCCTCTGCGGGTGCCTTGGGGCTGAGGTAGCGTAGCAAGGCCAGGGACATGCCTGCACCCTGGGTGTCTGCAGGCCTGCGAGGCCTCACTGCAGGTGCGGCCCCTCCTTCCAGCACACAAGGTGCCAAAATACAGGGGCCCAGTGAATTCCAGCCTCACAGAGGAGCCGGCTCCTGGGCTGAGGCTGGGCTCTGTGCTGTCCCCTCCCTGGGACAGACTATGGAACAGCCCGGGGTGTGGGGAAATGGGCACTTTGGCCTGGATTGGTGTTTGTATGTGGTGTATTTTCTTTGTTAAGTAGACTTCATTCTTAGAACAGTTTTAATTCATAGAAAATGTAAGAGGAGCTCCAGAGAGAAGGGCTGCAGGCCCCACCCCAGCCTCCTCCATACCGGAATGAACCTGGGGCCTCACACTGTCTCCATCCCCAGCCCTGCTTACCTTTTGAGACAGGGTCTCCATGAGTCACTCAATTGCCAAGCTGGACTCAGCTGCAGTCCTCCTGCCTCAGCCTCCCTGAGTGCTGGGAAGACAGCTGGTGCCAGATTTCTCTACTGCTAATGTTCTGCATTAGAACAGAACCTTCGTACCAAAACCAGTACGGATCTCCTGCTTTGATCTAAAGGCCACACTGCATTCTATTTCCTTGCCCTGCTTTCCTGGCCCAGGGCCCATCGGGATCCCCACTTTCCTTACTCCTCAGATCTCCTGGGCCCTCCTCTGCTGTCGGACAGCCAGGCTCCCCCTTTGGATGGCACCATGGAGACTGTACAGATGGCCTTGCTGGGACCTGCTGGGGTTGGTGGGTGTGACTTTGAGTCTTGGTTTCTAGGGATATCTTAGGGTCTGTGTAGTGATGCTGAGACGAGGTGGAGGCGGTAGGGTGCAGCCACCATCAGCCACCCTGAGCGGGGACCCCTGATGGCCCCAACACATCATGGACTCCCTTTCTGGGCGGCACAGGGCCTCTCCTCGCTCAGCCTGGCACCCAGGCTGTGGCTGGTTGTGAGGGACCCATTTTCCTGATGCATCTTCAGAGGCTTGAGGCCAGCCCAGGGGACCCCAAACTTAGCCACACCACTGCCCCTGGTGGTGGGGATGCAGGGCTCCAACAAGTGGACAGCTGAGGCCCGGAGTTGGCAGGCAACCTGTCCATGCCACTGTTGTTTATTGCATCCCACGTGTGCTGGCCCCAGTCGTGGTCCCAAGCTAAACCTGCACCCCAGGAGTGTCAGGAAGGTGGTATCATGGAGACTGTCCCCTGAGTGTTGTCGGGGGGGGGGGACCAGTGTGGACCTCCACGGCATGGCAGTGGGGCCAGAAGTAGGGAGGTACAGGTGAAGGAGCGGGCCAGGCCGGCGTTTGAGGTCCATGCCTGCAGGGACAGGCAATGTTAGGATGGCAGGGCTAGCATGCAGACACATGGAGGTACTCCACCTCACTGGCCAGACTGATCCCCAGCCATACATGGGTGTAGGTCCCCTGGAGCCCACTTTCTTCCCTGTGGGCTGGAGTGGGATGCAGTGGTCCCCTGTGTGGCTTTGAATCTGTACACAGCAGTATTTCCGACCTATTACATGCCAGGCACCATCCCAGGCCCCAGGGCAGCAGTGAGCAGCACAGGGCTCCGGCCTTGGCAGTTGTGATGGACCGTGGGACCACTGTGGCCCAGACTGGCAGACAGGATCCCAGAGGGGCAGGGGACCCCAACATCAGTCTCAGAGCCCTGACTGCAGCCACTCATGCGCACATGTAGAACAGTGTGCTGGGCAGGGGTCATAAGCCCCAAGGCCCTGGTCAGGGGTCTGTGAGCAGCAGGCAGTCAGAAGGCAGCCACAGTGGGCACAAGGGCAGGGCCTGTGGGATGCGCTGAGCTCACTGGGCCCATGCCAAGTGAAGTGTTGCCTCAGGGCTGGGGGACACGAGCCCTAGAATTCTTCCAGCTAGGTCAAACTCTCAGGCCTCGCCACTCCTAGAGGGTGGACGTGACTGGTGTGGCAGGTTCCACATCTCTGTCCCTCGGCAGCTATCACGCACAGCCCAGAGAGGCCATATGTGTGCTTCCTCTGCAGACAGAGGAGCCTTAGCACAGCTATCACCTGACCTGACCTCTGCCAGAGCTGGCCAGGATTGCCCAAGGGGGTGGGTCTCCAGGCGCCCATGCAGATGTGTCCTGACCTAAGTCCACCTCCCACTATGCCAGGCATGCATGGCTTGTGCCAGCGATTAGCCTGTCTTTCCTGTAACCACTCAGAAGCTTAGCCCTGGGCACCCTCTGGACCTATCACTGGTCACTGGTTGCCCACCACGCCTGGGTCTCTGTGCCCAGAGTAAGGGCAGCTGGGAGTCGAGGCCAAAGGGACCACCCTGTCTCTAGGAAGCGGCACTCTGTCCTTGTCCTTGTGCTGGGTGAGGGCAGTCCAGTACCTGGAGCGTGGGTGCAGAGCTTGGTGTTCTCAGAGCTTTGCAAGTAGCCCTAGAAGTCCCTTGTCACCACCCTGCTTGCCACACAGGAGGTGCCTGAGCCTGCTCTAATGACAGCCTGTGCTGCTGTCAACCTGAGAGGAGCAACTAATGTCTGGGGGAAATTTTCTCTTGGTATATACATGTGTATGCATGTATGTGTGCATTTTTTGTGCAGTTCTGGGGATTGAATTCAGGGCCTTCTATCTGAACTGTAGTCCCCAGCCTACTTTATATTTCGTTTTATTTTTGAGACAGGGTATCATGAAGTTGTTAAATTGCCCAAGCTGGGCTTTAATCTGTGCTTCTCATCCTCCCAACTGCTGGGGTTACAGGCATGCACCCCTTCCACGCCCAGCTTAATTTTTGAAGCACACATCCACATATGTAAAGCATGTGGCTCACCAGGGGAAGAGACGGGATGCCTGGCTCCCCAGTGCCCCTTGCCTCCTCCCCAGCTGTCCTGAGACCCTACTCAAGCTTCTGAGGGCCAGGCACGCTGGAGTGTTGGCCATGGTGATGGCAGCCCTCCCGCCCTGTCTCAAGACCCGAGCAGGTGCCCAGCCTCTCTGAGCCTCAGTTTCTAGGAAGTAGAGACATGCCCCTGCCAGCCCTAACATGACATCACCTTTCCTCCCCTGGCTGTCACCCTGTGTGCCGTTTCTCACCAGACAGCCCATGGGACCTGCCGTGGCAGGGTGGTCTTGTTGCGGGGGAGTGACATCAAGGCTGCTTGGGCCACTGAGGAGTGCAGCCCCAAGAGGGTGGCAGGGCAGGTCCACGGCCTGTCAGCTGACCCACTGGAACAGAGTGCCTTGAGGTCTGCCACAGCTGCTGGGCACCTTCCCCCTCCAGGGGCCCATGGCACAGGGGGCATCAGAGAACAATTGGTGAGGCCTCAGGAAGCCATGCCTCTGGGAGGTCACTGCGTGTGTGGGCTGCTGCTCTGGCCCCTTCCACCTGGTGACACCTGTCCTATAGGAGCCCTGAAGGGGGAGGTGGCCATCCAAAGCCACAGGCAGCATCCCTGTCCCACCCAGCGCTGGCAGCCTATAGCAGTCCTGGTCACCCCCACGCAGCAGGAAGCAGAGAAGAGAGACTTGCTCAGCCTGCAGAGTGGTAAGGGTGGCCCGGGGTGGGGTCACCTGGTGCCAGCCACCTCCAGCCCCGCCCAGGCCCACACTGCAGGTGTACATGGGCAGTGGGGCCTGGGGCCTGGCAGCTCACAGTGCCCACTGCCAGCAAGCCAGTGCTGAGCTGCCACTAACATGTAGTGCAGGGAGGATTCAGCAGCCGAGGATTCGCCCCTCCCATTCCCTCAAGGCCCCAGTTATACTTGAATTTCAGATGAAGGAGGGCTAATTGCCTGAGCCCAGATATTGCACAGAGCACATGTACTGAAAAGCCATTTTGAACTAGAACACTGCTAAACAGCCCAGATTTTATTTAGAACCCTGGCCGCCAGGGACTCCTGGCCCTGTCCGGAGACATCTTTGGCTCTCAGAGTTGGGAGTGTGACTGTGCACAAAGGTCAGGGACGCTGCTAAACTGCTGCAGAGCGCCCCAGCCAGGGAGCCCAGCCTTATGTACCAGGGGCTGCCGGGTGCTTGGCTTGTCCTAGACGTGGCTCTCGCCTGCCTGTGTGCCCATTTTAGGGATGAGTAGGCGAGAGCCGGTGGAGGGCTTGCCCCTGATAGGTGGTGGGAGCAGGGTCTCCATGCCCCAAGGCAGGGCCACTGCTGGGGAGCGGCTTGGGCCGAGCACCCCATCTCCTGGAGCTACAGCTCCCAGCTCCTCCAAGCACTGCCACCAGCAGTTCATCCCTGACGCAAGCTGGGGCTTTTTCCTTAATTAAAAAGAGATTTAAAACATCCACTGCTGGCTCTGTCAGGCCCCAGCTGCCTTGAAAAGGTAAAACCACCAGAGCTGCCCTGGCTCATCCATAATGACACAGACTTTCCCTGTAATTGGAATTAAAAAAAAAAAAGATTAACTGCATCTGGAACCCTCACAGGCATTGTTGGTCTGCGTTTTGGAAGACTCCCCTCTCCCTCTAGACGCCTACTCATCTCTGAGAGATTAGTGCTGGCCTGGCTCTACCTTGGAGCCATTTTCCTGCCCCAGGGCCCTTGCACCTGCTGTGGCTGCCCCGTGCCCCTCCATCTGTCCTGCCGTTCCGGGGTCGGATGGCCAGCCAAGCCATGTCCAGGCCACTGTGCATGACCCGCCTTTGTCCTCGTCCTGGGGTCGCGGTCAGGCCCTGGTAGCTACACCAAGCACCATTCCTGCGCTGGCTGCACCTTGGTGGGCAGACCCATGCTGGGGTCCCTGCAGGAGCTCCCATGGCCCACCTCCTGCATCTCTGTCATCAAAGCCCAGCCTTGGGGACCCTCGCTGTTGGTGCCCAGCTGGACTTTTGGGCTTCAGGTTCCGTTTCTGCTGCAGGAGCCTGGCACAGGTGCCCAGGAAGGCAGAATGTGGAAGGCACAGGGAGATCTGTGTGGGGGCCATTAGTTCATGGGTGCCAGTGCAGGGCACACGGCATGTGGCCCAAGAGTCCCTGGCCTGAGCACCTCCTCAAGGCTCGCTGCTGGGCTGACACTGATGCCCCAGGTGGGAAGCCCGGGGCACACAGAGGCTGCAGCCAGACCAAGTCCCTCCTTCCCAAAGGGCACTCTGGGTGCTGTCCTTGAATTAGGAGTGCTCTGGCATGTACTCAGTGGCTGTGCGTCAGCACCTGGGCTGCACCAGTGGGTGCTTGGGATTAGCTGAGTCCATGCATCAGGGCCAAGTAGTACCTGTGGTGTTACTAAGGCTGCTCTGCACGGGGTGCCCACGTCCCTGAGCGGGGAAGAGCCAGTGGTGCCACGCTGAAGCCTGAACCTAGCTCTGCCATCCACCCCAGGAGCAGGGGAGGAAGGAGAGACTCATGGCTGGCACCTCTGCCCAGCTATGCAAGCACTGGCAAGGTAGCTTCAGGTAGCTGCTGTTCCTCAAAGGAGCACTAGAGGACACCCATGAGCCATGATGCCCAGACAGGCTCTCTTGTCCTCTGCTGTCCCTGTGGTGGCCACTGGGTGGCAGGGCCATGCTGAGCGCTGGCATGGCGATGGCGTCCTGTCCCAAGGGGCCATGGCAGTGGTGTCCTTCCTGGCCTCTGGCACAGGCTAGCATGGCCCAGGATGAGAAGTAGGTGGATCACAGGCAAGAGAGAGCCCTGCCCTGTTACCTGACACAGGGGGAGGCACACAGGGCTTGTGTATGTGGGCCAGCTGCCGCTGCCTGGGAAGGGATGGCAGCTTGGTGGAGTGCAGAGGCGGCCCACCTCAGTGCTCTGCCTCTGCGCCCCCACAGCTGGACCACCCTGGGCTGTTGCGCCTATGCACCCCTCACCAGTTGTGCCACTCTCATAAGGCTGGTGTCATAGCTCCACTTTAGTCAGGCAAACCGAGGCGCAGAGTGGAATGCAACCTGTTCCTGCAGTCCCCCTGGCCGAGGGTCCCCATCCTGGCTGCAGACCCCCAGCTCAAGGACCCAGAAGGCAGCCGTGGGGGGTGCAGCCACAGTCCCCGGTGATTTGAGTAGCAGCAAGACCATGCCAGGCACTGGCAGGAGCAGAGGCATAGCCAGGCTCTACACTGCAGCCCTGCTTCTGATGTCTGCCCTAGGCCGAGGACTGCAGCACCCACCACAAGCTCCCTCCCCTCCCGCAGGCCTCCTGCATGGGCTCCTGCACCAGGGGTCTCCCGTGGGCCCAGGCCTCTGCCTCCTAGGGCTGGATTCCAGCTAAGCCCTGCCCCTTAGAAAATAAGCTTTTAATAGCCCAAGGTGGGCACATAATTAACAAATAACAGTTCTGGCCTACACACAAATGAGCTCCTTGTCTGGGGCAGAACCCTGAAGTCGGCTTGATCCCTGAGCAGCTCCCTCCTGCCCTCCACCATGAACTTCCTGCTCTCCTGGTTCCTCCTGCCCTCCTCTCATCTTCTGCTTCCAAATGGAGCTTGTCGCATTGCCTTCCAGCCCCCACTACTGTGGTCATGCCACGTAGCCAGGGGAAGCTGGCTTTCTGGCAGGGTTTCTGAAGGCTCAAGGAGGCAGCCCTGGGGGCCACATTGGGAGGCCCCATGCTCAAGTGGGCTCACAGCTCCTCCTCCAGTAGGGACTTCCTGGAAACCTTCAGGGACCGCCTTCAGGGGATCACATCCACAAGGCCACGCACAGCCCCCACACTGGCACACAGCAGCCAGCTTGGGGGCCAGGCAAGGTTGGGTGGGGCGTGGCATGACCTTGCTCAGGCTTCTGAAGCTCTGAGTCCTGGCAGAAGCAGCCATGCCCAGGGCTGTTTCTTCTTCTTCTTTTTTTTTTTTTTTTAATTTTTATTTTATTGAAGTACAAATATCAATGAGACAGTTTTAAGATACCTTGACGAGATGGATTTGATAAATTAATACATTGCAAACTGTTTTCATAATGTTTTGGTATCATAGAAGGTGCATACATGATATACTTACAGACATTATTATAGCATATGTCTCTTATCAGTAAATTAAGAGTGTAGCTGTTTGCGTATCTTATTTTTATACCTGAATTACATCAAAGATTCAATAATTAATACTTTCTACCTTGTTATGTTCCTAGTGGTTGTCCATAGTACTAGAAGCCGACATAATATCCTGTCCAACCACCATTAGTGCAAATCTTGCCTCTCATAGAATTATGTCATCTATCCCAACTGTACTGTCCATACACACACATCAAAAATATGGACCGCTTCACAAATTTGCATGTCATCCTTGCGCAGGGGCCATGCTATTCTTCTCTGTATCGTTCCAATTTTAGTATATGCACTGCCGAAGCGAGCACCCAGGGCTGTTTCTGAGGTTGACTTGGGTGCCCGCCATTGCACTGGTCAAAGCTGTCCCACAGCTCTGTGGCCAAGGACCAGTTATGGAGGTAGAGTGGAACGTGCTAAGACCCCCACTGGAAGCAGTCACCCAGGAAGCTGGGCTGCAAGAAGCACCAGCTGGGGTCAGCACCTGGGGGCCAGGGCTCCTCTCAGGCAAACTGAGGCTTCCCTGCACCCAAAAGGCCCAGAGAGCAGCTGTGACTTGCTAGAGACACTCAGCCATGGGCTGGTCCCAGCACTGGGCACCTCCTGTGCCTGAGCGCACCGGCGGGCATCTGCAGGCAATATCTTCCTGGACTGAAACAGGGCAGGCGCCATGGGCCTGGCTCTCTGGAGCCCCTGCCAGCAGCGCCTGCTGACGGCTAAGATGTAACAAGCTGCCCCTGCATAGGGCTTGAGCAGCAGCCCCTGCTGCAGCTTCCAAGCCAGGTGTCAGAGCTGAAGAGGGGCTCTACAGAGCACTGGTACATTCGAGGGGTGCAGGGCCAGTGCAAGCAGGCTCCTGCCACCGTGGATAGGGCGGCCTCAGTGCCTGCTGTGTGGCAGCTGCCACCACTCCCCATGCCAGGAAGGATGAGCCACCACACTCTGAGTTAGAGTCCCCTCCTGGTTCAGACTCTAGGGCCATATTTTTATTTTTATTTTGTTGTTCAGTGCCAGGGAATGAACATAAGGCCTTCACATTGAGCTACTTCCTCGGCCCTTTTTATTTGATTTTGAGACAGGGTCTTGCTAAATCACTGATTTGCCTGGGCAGGACCCACACTTTGGCTTCTTCTGTCTCAGCCTCACAGAGGGCTGTGGTAACAGGTGCACAGCATCACACACAGCTGGGCCAGTATCCTGTGGACAACAGTGGGACCCCTGCCCTCCACTGCAGGGCCCATTAGGGCACTGCACTGGGCGTGGCTGAGTGGCCAAGAGCAACAGGTCCCAGTCCTGTATCACACAGCCCCACCAGACCCAGCCCTGATACCAGAACTCATTCCCTGTGGGCCTGGTGCTCCATGGGACCAGCAAGAGGACACAGGGCTGGGGCTCTGAGGCCTAGGCCCATGGGCACCAGGAGTGTTCTGTTTGTCTCTCGCAAAAGTCAAAGCCCTGGTGGCCGGGGAGATGGCTCAGTGGAATAAGTGCTTTCCTGGCAAGGGCAAGGGCCTGAGTTCAATCCCTGGTTCAGAAAAAAAAAAAAAAAAAGTCAAAGCCCAGCTGCTCACTGACCCAGGTGGATGCAAGGGAGTTGGAAGAGTTATGATGGGTGCCCCAGAAGCTGGAAACCAAAAGGATCTGAGTGTTGTGGGCATGATCAGGTTTGGAAGGTTGGGAGACAGGATACCTGCAACAAGAGCAGGTAGGCATCTTCCCCAAAGCAGGGCTTGTCATGCTGGGCTTTGAAGTATACATAAGAGCTCATTACCTGATAAGGAAAGGAATCACATTCCAGGCTGGGGCCCAGGAAATGCCAAGGTGTGAAGGGGTCTAGGATCAGATAGGCAAGTGGTGGGAGGTGAGGTGAGACAGGCAGGGGTGCAGGAGGCCCGGGATTAGCATTTCCCCAGAGCTCCCCCCTTACTGTGGCTCTGACAGATGTGAACAGCTGTCCCCGGAAGTGACCTCTGGTCTGGTCTAAGTTTGTGAAGTACAAGGCAGAGAAAGCCCAGCTTTCCGGGCCCTCATGTCCTGAGCACATCATGAGTCTCCTGGTGGGGTCTGGGGCGGGATTGAGGTGACAGTCAGGTATGACTGGTTCCCAAACTCGCTTGGTCTCAGAACCCCTTCGCAGCCTAAACTTCCAGACTTAGAGAAATGACACGAGTGGGCCAGTTGGAGCTGGTGAGCGGCCCAGGCAGGGTGTGGCATATGGACTCATGGCTTCTGGCTGCTGCTGGCAGGGAAGACTGCAGAGCTCTGAGCATGGGGCAGAGGTGCAAGTCATCATGAGTGCTGGGGAGAAGATGGCGAGGCCACTACCAGGAGGTTCTGTGAGCACCTGGACATCCAGCTCGAGGCAGCCAGGAGCGACCAGGCGGCCTCGTAGGTGAGCTGGGTGCTAGAGCCATGCAGAGCACAGTTGCATTCCTAGGAAAGCACAGATTGACATGAGACGGCCAAAACCCTGAGCAGCCCTGCATCTGTGAGCCCAGCGGAGAAAGGGACACACACCTGTGGTCCCCACACTCTGAGAGACAGGCAGGAGGATTGCAGGTTTGAGCCCAGATTGGGCAAATGAATGACTTAAGCAAGACACAACCCCAAAGCAAGAGTTCTTAAAAGGGCTGGGGATGGAGCTCAGCCTGCAGGCTCTGCATTCTACCTCCAGTATTGAAAACCACAGTAAGCCCTGTCCCAAGAGATGCTCACTTATGATTCCAGGCACTGATGTTTCCTTGGTAAAACTGCATACAGCAAGTTCCAGTGGGAACACAGAACTCAGTAGGAGACCACCTGCTGATATGTGGGAGCCATGAGCTCAGGCGGAGCCCCAGGCCAGGCAGGTCTCCGCATGGGCTTGAATCGGTCCTGCCAGAATGCTATTCTCCCTGCCCTGTGTTTGTCCTGCTCTCAGAGTGTGCAGGCTGCGCGGGGATCACTGAAGATGCCTGTGCCTTGGTTTCCCACGTGTGAAGCAGGAATGGTGATGGCCGGGGCTGAGTGGGCGGCTGGCAGCAGGACTCAGCAGCCCTGACGCCTGTCTCTGTGCATGTGTCTGCGTGTGCTGCCCACCCAGGCTTTAAAACGTGCGTCAGTGCCAGTGGCAGCCATGACGAGGCACCAGTCCTCAGCGACAAGCACCTGGATGTGCCTGACATCATCGTCACACCCCCAACACCCACGGGCCTGATGCTGCCCAGGGACGCCCAGCGCACAGGTGAGCCCCCTGCCCGGCACGTTAGGGTGTGGGGCGGGCGCGTGCACACTCCTCTGCCGCCCTGCCTGCCACTTCATGGGATCATCCAGTCAGGCAACAGGTTCTGCCCTGGACCCAAGCACACATGTGAGCCAGCTGCGCCCGGTCCGAGGCACCACGATGGTGGTGGTGGTGGCGGCGGCAGTGCTGGCAGCAGCACGCATGAGGTGTGAGCATGAGCCTTCCCGTGTGGGCCTCCCAGGGACTGTGGGCTGTGTGCCCATTTTGTCCCAGTGAACTGAGGCCCTGAGAGATCAGGGTTCTGGCTCAGCTGTGTGATATGGGCTCATCCCTTGGGCCTTGGGCTGGATGCCTTCTCGGGTGGCGCAGCTCAGCCACAGTGACATGAGTCTGGCACTGGTCAACAGGGAGGGTGAGGCACAGCCAGGGTAGGGTGCTCGGGTAGGTATTGTACACTGCCCCCTGGGCTAGGTGGACAGAGGACACTGTCACCACCCCCTGGGCCAGGCCCCTGGCAGGTATGGGGGACCACCCTGGGCCTTCGTTCTGAGCTCCATATCTAGCCCTTCTTATTTTTAAATACTGAGACACGAGGCACAGGCATAGGGGAGGTGTGTGGACCTCCATGAGGTCTGTGGTTCCTGGCCCTTTGAGCTTAGGGGTGACAGGCTTCAAAGTGACACAGGCATCCCCTCTGGGAGCCACCGCAGGACAGGCCTGGGACCCCGAGCAGCCTGACCCCAAGCACCACCTGCCTCACCCCAGGCCCAGCTTGGGCCCTCATGGCACTTCATTTTTTTGGGTCAGCTCAACCTGCCCTGAGGGTGGGGCTGGTGCAGTGTGTGGTGCTGAGGATCAAACTGTGGTCCCCTGAGCCTGCCTAAGCTTGTCTAAGGTACTTTAGACCACTGAGCTATCTTACTGGCCCCTCACGGCTCTTCTTGACTGTACTCAGGGTCCTAGACAGTGAGGGCTTGACCCCTGCCTGTTTTTTTGACTCCTCCATAAAACTTAGGCACCAGTCTCCACCACTCTCCCAGAAAGCCCAGGGAGCTAGAGAGTCACCCTGAGAGTAGGCAGGGGAAACCCAGAGACCAACACCTGGGGATCCTTGTAGTCTCTGGGACACCACTGCCTGATGTCGGGGACCCTGCCCCAGCTGCAGCATGCAGGAAATGGGTTCCTCCTGATGTGACCCCCTCTTGCTCCTAGATTGGCTGGACGAGCCAGCTTCTTGCCCAGATGATGCAGAGCTGGACCCTGAGGCATGAGGAGTCCTACAGGGACCTCACTCAGCATCCAGGCCTCAGCTGCCTGGGCAGACATGCTCCCAGCTGCAAGAGGACCCAGAAGCTGGCCCTGACCAGTGGGTGGCAGGGTGAGCATAGGACGCTGGTCAAGAGTGCTGCTAAGAGGACAGATGCCGCTGCTGGATGCCCTATGCTGCTGCCGGGCCTGCACGGCCACGTGGTGATGCTGCTGGGAACAAGGGGCATGGTGGCTGCCAGACAAACATCAGCCCCAGATCCCTGCCCCGGGATCACCCAACAAGGGCTTCGCGAGAGAGGAGCTGCTCCATTTTTTTACCAGTTGTTTTATAGATCCTGACCCAGGCCCCAGGGTGATCTATCAGTTCTTTTTGCATTATAAATAAAGACATCCCCAAGGAGTGAATGGAGACTCCCACTTCTCCCTGCAGCTTGGAGGGCCCTAGGGAGAGAGGTGGGGCAGAAGAACCCTGACCTTCAGCTTGGGTTTCTCAGGCCACCTGGCCTTACTCAGTCCCAGCCGGGGCCTCTCTGGCTGGCCATGTGGGTGTGCTGACAGTTGTCTCTTGGGTGGAGCCAGTGTGTTATTTAAAAGAACATTGAGTTCTTGGTGTCCCTGTGGACCATGCTGATCTTGGCTTCTTCGGCTGTGTTCTTTTTGGCAGCTGGGCTTCCCCCATCACCAGACAGAGCCTGAGCTGGGCTTGTGTGCAAGGTGATGTGGGAGGTGGTTCTTTTCACTGAGGAGGCCTGGGAATTCAGGAGAGCTCCCAGGGGTGTGTCCTGCCATCACCGCAAGCTGCAAGACCAAGTCAGGTGGCCCCTAGCACCTTGTTGTCCAGGTGGCATGGAGGCGCCACTCACCAGCCTGCAGCTCTGTGGGACCACCTCCTGGAGCCAGCAGCCACCAGCCAAGGTGCTGCAGGGCCTGGGCATAGCTGCTGCTCAGGCTCCCATCTGGGATCTGCCTTTCTTCATCCCCCATGCAGCAGACCTGACCTGTGCTTCGTCACTGGGCTGGGGCTAAGAGGACTGACATCTGGGTCTGTGCCACAGGCCAAGGGTCTGCTCTCTTCTGGCTGTGCTTGGCGACCTGCTGAGGCCAATTGGCTCTGTGCCTGGCTTTTAGTGCCCATGGCAACAGGCCCAGGGTTGCAAGCTAGCTGCTTACTGGTGGGGACAGGGCCTGGACAGGCCAAGTTCCCCCACTGGCTTCCTTTCAGCACAGGAGTGATGGGCTCCGTCCATCTCTTGAACAGGGGTCCTGGCCCAGGACAGCCACACTGTAGGAGGAGCTGACTCCCATGGCGCCTGCTGTGTGAGGACAGCTGAGCCACACATCCAGTGCACTGGCTCTGCCTCCCATGTGGGAGAACATGGTAGTGGCCTCCTCTGTCAGCGCTCTTATGTAGGCAGGAACAAGAACCAGACAGGTCCTCTTACGGGCCAAGAGACAGGAGGAGCAGAGCAAGTTCGAGCTTTCCTCATCCCAAAAGCCTTTGTGCTGTGTGACCTTGGAAAGTCACCCAGTGTCTCTAAGACTTTCTTCCACCACAAAGTGAGGCCAAGAACAACAGCAGTGTGTCAAGGTACAGGAAAATGATCCACTGAACGCACTGTCATCCTGGCCGGGCAAGTCCCTGCCTACCTGGGCCTCAGTTTGCCACAGCAGTCTGAGGACCGTGACGGTGAGGGAGCAGACCCTGGGCCCACCCCTGCTGAGACAACACTGCTGCCCTCCAGTATGGGTCTCCTCCCCTTGATGCAAGGCTGACACTGCAGGAACTGCACCCAATGCCAAAGGGGCCAGGGGATGCATCCCTAGGTCCTCAGGGGTGGGGGCAGATTCCCACAGGAACGTCTGTGCTAGATTCCTGTTTCTGGGACACATTCTAAGGAATAACGCAGTCTGTCCTTGCTCACAATCTAAATAGCCGTTATTTTCAGGTAAAGCAGAAGCAGTATGGCTGACAGGCTTGGATGACAAGAGCTTCACCTCTCAGTGCCCAGGAAGTGGGGCAGGGAGAGAGAGAGAGAGTCAGAGAGAGAGAGACAGACAGACAGAGAGAGACAGAGACAGAGATGCAAGGGGAGAGGCAGAGAGGGGGACAGGGACAGAGGCAGCAAGTGCCTGGAGCCAGCAGAGAAGGAGCCAGAGATGAAATGCAGCCTTGGAGGCCCTGCCCAAGTGACCTGCTCTGTTTAGTCAGGCCACTGCTCGTGACTGATCCACGCCACAGTCAGAGTCCTCAGCCTGAAGTCTGAGCCTGCACCTTGGGCCTCAAGCCCACAACACATGAGGCCTGGGCAATGCTTCTGGGCCCTCAGGGGAGAGGCTGGGTTCAAGTTCCAATCCTGCTTCAGGAGTCTGGGATGAGTCTGCAGATATTATTATTTTTGAGACAGTATCTCACTAAATTGCCCAGGATTTGAATTTGTGGTCCTCCTGCCTTAGCCTCCTGACTAGCTGTGATTAAAGGCTGGTGCCCTGCCTCCTGACTTGACCTTCTGGATAAGCCTGTTCCCCTTGGACCCTCTCTTGGGTCCTTCTCCCCAATAGAGACAGCATTATCCCTGCAAACACTCTGGCCACGGTGACCTGGAGCAACTGTTGAGCTACAGTTCCTCAGCCTGCCCATGAGAATGAGAGTAGCAGGGCGAATGAGGAACACATAGATGTCCACACCCCTCGCCTGCATCCTTCCAGCCTTGAACACACTATGACACTGGTGCTTTGGCTCCAGAACAGACCTCAAGGTCATGGCGGGGAGATGGGGCATGTGCCTCTTGGGGCTGGTCCAGAGTGAGACTGAGGAACCTGAGGCCTTGCTCCCTGGCTTTGTTCCTTGAGTACTTTCTGGGGGCTGGATGCTGGCATCTGTGGTTCACAACTCATACATTTTTAGTGTCCAGGCCAAGAATATTCATTAAAGCTAACAATGAAAAGGCTCTGTGAATACTCTCCCAAGGGCGTCAGGTGGGCAGGACTCATGGCAAATGGCCCTGCTAGGCTACAAAGCCTGTCAGCCCTGACCAGGTGTCCAAGGACAGATCCAGGTTCCAAGAGACGAGGGAACGTTCTGGTCTTGCAACTTGAGAGGCAGGCTGTCTTCCTGCAGGAATGAGGCTGGGACGGGAGAAAAGTGTGAAAACAGATGGAAATGTAATTTTTTAATGACAGCAGCAGATGGCAAAAAGACACAAGAGTGTATTCACACCATGTTGGAGGCACGCGCGAGCACCCGGCCTTGCAGTAATGCACACGGTGGGGCTGTCGTGCAGCCCGCCCCCAAGGCCCAGGGGGCGGCCAGCTGTAAGAAGCAACCAGGCTGCAGGGAGGGCTGGACTCTGCCAGCCTGTGTGAGCCACAGGTAGGCAGGGAGAACTGTGGCCACCTGCACAGATCTGGATGGTTCCCCGTGCCTGGTTCTTCCCGGCCCAGCTCATGTCCTGAAGGGTGCTGGGTGCAGACAGACCCCGCTCTTAGGCATCCTGGCTGCTCACCTGCCACCAGGTGTCTTGCCTGCGTCCCAGTGTCATATCCTTCCTCCCCTGTGGTTCTGTGCCTTAATGTCTCAGAAAGGAGTGGACAAAGGTAGGTCCCTGACACCAGGCTTCACTTCTCCCCTCAGGTGACACAGAGAAAGCCCTGCTGGTATTGCAAGGGTAGGGCCTATCAAGAACTGAACACAGCGGTGTCAGACACACACGGCCCTCACCTGGATCATCATTTCCTTTCGGGAAGCAGCAACAGATGAAGCAATGGGCACAGCCAATCAGAGCGCAGGCTGTAGCAGGCCAGTCCTACAGGAGTTTGCTGAACACCCCAGCTCAGAGCTACTAGGACAAGCACGTCCTGCCAGGGCCTTTGGAGGTGCACTGTCCACTTATTTCAGCTCCTGTCACACAAGGGGGCACCTTCCACCCCCAGGTTTCCATGTTGCACTTCTGCTGCTGTGACATTTCTAGTATCCTCCCTAGCTCAGTGACAGTTAACATCTGCTAGTCAGACTACTGCTGCCCCTCAAGTTCCTTCAAGACCACAGGAGAGAGTGCCGTGCCATCACCTGGGCTGGGAGGCTGAGAGCTGTGTGCCCAGAGGCTCTGAAGGCTGCAGGATGGGCCCCTATTCTTCCCAGGGAGGCCACCAGGTCCCTGAGAGTCTCTCTCAACTCTACCTTTGAAGGCTGGAATTCTCTGTTCTGCTGGCCTGCGATCTCCTTACTCAGAGTAAGAAAGTCTGAGAAGAGCTTCCAGCTCCTATGACAGGCGCACAAGTGAGTGACACTCCAGAGCACCTGTCACCATCCCATCCCTGTGCTGCATGGGGCCATCTTGCATGAGTTGCTTCCCCCTTGGTGGGCTCCACTGCACGAGGTGCTAGGAGCATTTCTCTCACTCGGGGAAAATCATTGCTGTGAAATTGGATGTATTTGATGTCCAAATGGTTAGCTAATTTTGGTGAACTATTTGGGTGGTCTAAGTTCTAAAGGTACCAAAAGAAGCAGTAGAGCTGATATCCTAAGGGGAAAATTGGGTCATAGTTTCAGGATAGTTATTAGTGTTTTGGGGACCTGTGGACTTTTTAAGAGGTGAACTTTTTTTATTTTTTGTCTTTTTGTAGCACAGTCTTGCTATGCAGCTTGGTCTGGCCTTGAGCTCCCTTTGTATCCCAGGCTGATCTTAAATTTGCAATGATCCTCCTGCCTCAGCTTCCCGAGTGCTGGGATCATAGGCATGCGTGTCACCAATGAACTTTTAAAAAGTATTTTTATTATAGTGCCAACACTAATGCACTAGTTGCTCGGAGGACACAGCTAGACTTGTCATAGGAAGTGGGCTTGTGTGTGTAAAATACCTTAATTCCATTTCATTCCCTTCCCTCCCTTTCCCTCTGTCTCTTGTTTTTTTTCTTTTTGCAACTTGTAGCCAGGCATGGTGGTACACACCTGGAATTCCAGATTGCTGAGAGGAGGAGGCAGGAGGGCCCAAAGTTCAAGACCTTGTCTCAAGACAAAAGTGGGGCTGGGTACATAGCTCAGTGAGGGGGCCCTGGGTTCAATCTCTAGTACTAAAAAACACAATCAAAACAGCTTTCTTTTTTACAACATTTTTTTTTTTTTTTTTTTTTTGCGGAACCGGGAATTGAACTCAGGCCCTTGTGCTTGCCAGGGAAGCGCTTATTCCACTGAGCCATCTCCCTGGCCCCCAAAATAGCTTTTTTGAGGAATACTTCACACGGCATAAATTACATCCTTTAGAAGTGTACAATTTTGTAGTGTTAATACATTTAGTTGTGCGGCCATTGCCACTTTTTTCTTTTTTTTTTTTTTTACATATTTGGTGCAGGGTCTACAGAGTCTTACCACACAGCTTGATCCTGTCTTAGCCTTCATAGTGCTGGGATTACAGGCGTGCACCTCTACGCCCTGTCTCAGTGCCAACTCAGTGCCCCTGGGGGGCAGACCAGTGTTGTATGTGGTGCCATGGAGCAAATCCTGGTCCCTGCACATGCCTAAAAGTAGGCTCTTAGTCCACTGGGCTGTCTTGCAGGCCATCACTGCTTTCTAATATACTTCTCTCACCCCTGAAAGACACCTAGCTTCCATTTACAGTTGCTGCACACCTTCCTTCTCCCATCTCCTGGCAACCACTAATGTTTCTGTGGATTTGCCTATTCTGGTGATTTCACTGAAATTGATTCCTACAACAGGTTGGGGTCCATCCAACCACGTTTCTCACGCACGTGGCCACTGTCTCGAAGCCTCTTCCCCAAGCTGTGGCCTTCGCTGGGGTCTGTAGTTGAGTAGCACCCAGGATCTGGAAAAGGCTTCTTTGTCTGGCTGTGGATGCGAGTTGCCCTGCATTTTGGGTGTTAGGGATCCCGCTGCCTCATCTTCTCCCCCAGAAAACCCATCGTGTAAGTAGTGGAACGGTCCTGCTACATAGATCAGGACACCAAGGCTGTGACACGGGCCTCCTGAGGCACCATCTCTGCAGGGCACTCCTCCAGAGCTTTTCCTTTGCTCTTTTGTAGCCTGCACAATCCAGGAAGTGAAGCATGGCCAACTTGGGAACACAAATATTTGCCAGTCAAGAAAACATTCTTCCATCAATCAAAACCCAGACAAGCTGGCTCATACACCCCACAGAAGCCGGAGGCAGATCCTATTCTGGCAGGGACCAGGTGGCCTGCAACGTTCTTTCCTGCTGACACCCCTCCCTGGCTCCTTGTCTCCCTGCCTCATTCTGAAGACAAGGAGACTGACTGCATGCAGTGGTCCCTTGCCCTCCATCACACCACCACTAGAGTGACCTTCTACTAATTTCTATTGAGGGACTCTTTGTCACAGTTCATGACCTGATGAAGGTTGCAAAAAAGCAGGTCTGCAGATGACAACTTCCAAAGCAGATAAACCATAGACAAAGCTTCCAGACCAGGAAAGGGTGAAACTGAGACCACTGTCCCGAGTTCTACATGGGCAGGTTTCAGGGGAACAGGAGGGATGGGCAGCTTTCCTATTCTGATGGGAAACCCTGGAACTCACATTCTCTGTGCTTTCCTCAGGGCCCAGTGGCTAGGGCTTCAAACTCAAATCCAGCCATCTCTGGAGACTTGCCTGGGTTAAACCACCTATTGGTACCACCGGGTCCTGGTTCAGATCTCACCGGTACTTAACAGAAGAGCCCAGCAGAACCCTGGCAGGTGCCTCTCCAGCACCGAGCTCAGCTGTGCCAGCACATAGGGCGCCGCCCAGGGAGCAGGTGTGCAGCCATCTGCACGCCCCACCTGCCACAGCCTTACCTGGGCTTGCTAAACTCGAGATACGAGCCTCTTCCCATGTGATGGGACGCGGTGGGCTGAGATGGGGAGCTGTGTTTTTATAAACTCTGATCTAAAGCGCAGGGAGAGCACAGAAGATTGTGAACACAAAGGAAAACGCTTTCTCCATTTTACTGTATGTCTGGACCGGACAGGCCTTGTCCTGGCGCCCCAGCAGGTTTCTGAAAGCATGCGTTTCCTCTTGGTTAGTGCAGAACACTGGTGAACATCGGCGGGCGGGTGCTGGGGAACAGGTGAAGGGACACCAAAGCTGGCACAGGTTTAGTGCTAGGCCTGAGTGCCAGGAGTGAAGGGCAGGGCGGGGCCAGAGAAGACCAGGGGCGGGGGGGGGGGCTAGTCCAGGGCACGGTATGGGGCGGGGCCAGAGCACGTGATGGTGGGGCGGGACCCACGCCGGCTCGCTCGGACTCACCAATCCGCGGGCTCGTAACAAGCGCGCTGTGCGCCTCGGACCGCCCTGTGAAGAATACCTTGTTCCGATTGGTTGTTGGAAGCTATTTTCCGGTCGGGGGCGGGCCCTACGCTGTGGCGGGAAAAGCCGCCGTCTAGTCGCCTGTTCCGAGAAGCTGAAGGCTTGTTCAGGAGCGGCCTGCTGGCGAGTGGTATTGTCATGGACGCCGCCGAGGTGGAGTTCCTGGCCGAGAAGGAGCTGGTTACCATCATCCCTAACTTCAGTCTGGATAAGATCTACCTCATTGGGGTGAGCGCCTCCGGCCGCGCGGGTCCCCGGGCTGGCGGGGGGGGGGGGCGCGGGACGGGCGCGCGGCGCCTGGAGTCCGCTTCTGGGGCTCCGTCTCTCCGGCGCTCACTTCCGGTCGCTAACGCTCCTCTCCCACCTGGGCAGGGGGAGCTGGGCCCGTTTGACCCCGGGCTCCCAGTAGACGTGCCGCTGTGGCTGGCTGTCAGCCTGAAGCAGAGACAGAAGTGTCGCCTACAGCCGCCGCCCTGGATGGACGTCGGTGAGGACCAAATCATTTGTGTAGCATAAATAAATTATGTGGTGTATTATGCCGGCAGCAGGGGGCCGACCGACCAGAGCCTCCCCGCAGAGCCTGCGTGCCGCGGGGATTATGTTTAGCTGTTTCATCTTGCACTAAAATACATGAATTTAAAGAAGCATTTGTTTTACATGTTTTCAAACAAGTACAGAGTAACGTATTGAGAAAGTTTTTGTTATTGGAGATTGAACCCGGGGTGTGTGCATTCTTTCAATTTTTAATTGAGACAGGGGCTCATTAAGTTGCCCAGGCTGCGCGGGAACTTTCAATCCCCTCCTGCTTCGGCTTCCCAAGGTGCTGGGATTCCAGGTCTTGGCCACCAGCACAGAGTCAAAGTAGTTCTCTTATGTTATGGAGATTACATAGAAATGTGTCACTCTGTAGTGGAAGGTTATTCAACCACAAAAAGAAACGTCTTGCGCCACAACGTGGATTAACCTTCAATAAAAAAAAAAAAAAAAAAAAAAAAAAAACATGTTGAATGCAGGAATGCCATACATTGTGACTTCTTTTATAGGCCCCTACTGGGATAGGCAGATCTATAGAGACTAATGGGAGTGTTAGAGGCTGTGAAGGGATTATGGAGTCCCTTTGGGAGATGATGAAAATGTTCTAAAATGGAATTGATGGTTGTACACCTCTGAATATTCTAAAAATCATTTGTGTAACATAAATGAATTATGTGGTGTATTATGCCCTAAAGCTGTTAAAGAAAAGTAATACACCACACAGACTTTATTCTGAGCCTTTACAATATCTTCTCTTCGCTTTTGTTATTTCTGTTTTTGTTTTTTGAGCCAGGACTTTGCTGTATAGTCCAGCTTGGCCTTAAACACACTTAAGTAGCCAGTCTGGCCTTGAACTTGTGATCCTTCTGCCTCAGCCTCCCAAAGTGCTGGATCTTAGATCACCACCAGCTTTGAGACTTTTTCTATTCCTCACATGTAGAGTGGTGTATTATAAAAACGATCTTAGTTTTCTGTTATCCACCCCCCTCAGTCTAGCAGGCTGTGGGGATACATGTAGAACAGAAAAAGCCCATGTGTGACTTCCCCTACCCCTGCCCTCAGGGATCACTGCCTGCACCTCTGTGGTCAGTTTCAGAAAGGCTGCTGTATCCCCAGCCCTAGTCTAAAGAAATGAGGGTCTGATGGTCCTTTGATGGGGAACACCCGCCAGCCATGCCTCCCTAGGACCCCTGCTGGGCCCATGTGGGCCTCACTCAGGTCCATGGCCCACCCAGGCTACTGCTTATCCAGCCCCAAGGCACGCTGTGGTTTGCCCATTGCTCTGCATGCTGCTGCTCTTTGTTCCCAAGGGCCGTATGTACTGCTCTCTGCCACTTGTCCACTCCTGTTCTTGTGTTGGTGGGTACTTGGGCTTCCTAGTTTGGGCTATTATGAATGCAGCTGGTATGGAGTTCTTTTTCTGTTTCTTTTTTTTGGCACCGTGAATCAAATTTGGGGACCTTGTACTTGCCAGACAGGTGCTGGTGCTGCTGAGCTATATCCAGCCCAGTTACAGCTTAATTCTCATTGAAGTGTATTTATAGATATTTGGGGGGTTTTTTGGTGTGGGGGGTAAATGCCTAGAATAGTATACTTGCAGGGTATACTGTTAAGAATGCATGATGGGGGCCAGGGAGATAGCTCAGTAGAATAAGTGCTTGCTTGGCAAGCACAAGGTCCTGAGTTCAATCCCCAGTACTACAAAAAAAAAAAAAAAAAGAATGCATGATGCTTAATTTGTAAAACTACCAGCACACTGGGAGGCACATGCCTATTATCCCAGCACTGTGGGAGGGAGAGGCAGGAGGAACCCAGATTTGAGTCCAGGCTGGGCCAGACACTATCTCAAAATTTTAAAAAAATGGGACGATGAGATAGCTCAACAGACTAAGCACCTGCTTAGGCAAGCTTATGCAAGTGCTCAGGGACCTCAGTTTAATCCCCAGCACCACATGCCACACCAGTCCTGCCCCCAGGGCAGGCTGAGCCAGCCAGAGTCTGGGCACAGTGGTACGTGCCTGTAATCCCAGCACTGAAGAAGCTGAAAACAGGAGGATCACCATGAGTCTGAGCTCATAGTGAGACCCTGTAACAACCAAATACATTAAAAGAAAATAATAATAAAAAAATAAAATAAAGGACTTAAGAGTCTGGGTCTGATTCTCAGTACCACCAAATGAATAAATAAAAAAAATTTTTTTTTTAAATTTCGTCTTTGGTGGAACTGGGGATTGAACTCAGCCCCTTGCACTTGCCAGGCAAGCGCTTATTCCACTGAGCCATCTCCCCAGCCCCTAAATAAATAAAATTTAAAAGTTTTCACCTAGTCCTCCAAAGCTATTATAATCCTACTAGAAATGTAGGTAGGCCAAAGGCTCTGTTGTTGGCCAGGGAGATAGCCCAGTGGCATAAGCACCTGCCTGGCAAGCACAAGGTCCTGAGTTTGAGCCCCAGGAGTTCCTGTTCATTTCCTGGCCAGAAGTTTGGTAGGTTTTTTTTCCCACTATTTGGTGAGTTTTGACCAGAAGCAGTGGTGAAAAGAAAGCTTGGGGTTGTGGCTTGGTGATGGAGAGCTTGTGGGCTTGGGTCTCCAGCACATGGGAAACCAAAACTCCTCTGCAGGGTGGGGATTATCCTGGGCACTTGCTTATGAGGTGGGGAGCTGTGAGTGGATCCTGTTCTGGGAGAGCTAGCATGGCTTTTTTGAGGGGCTGTTAAAGCCCCCAGGACAGTGGAGGCGAAGGGCGTGTGAATGCCACTGTGGGCTGGCCGAGCGATGGAAAACTCTGCAAGGCTCCTGTCGCTGCTCCAGAGTGTTGTACCACCTGGTGTTTCTGGAGTCTGTCTGGTGCCTGCTCTCTTCTGAACCAAGCTTAAAATAGACTCATGCCTGGAGTCACTGATTCTGTTGATCACTTATCACATGAAAGGTAAAGTACTTCATTCTTTCTCTAAAGAAAACCTTTCTGAAGGGCTGGCCAAATAGCTCAGCAGATTAAAGAGCCTGCTTAGGCAGAGCACAGCAGGCCGGGGTTCCATCCCTGTGTGCAGTGCTGGTGATTGAGACTGGGCGTGGTGATATGCACCTGTAATCCCAGGGGGATCACTACGAGTCCAGTCTATGTGTAAGACCCTGTAGACCCTGTCCTAAATACATTAAAAAAGGAAAAGAAAAAAATTCTGACTCAGGCATAATTTTTTGCACTCAAAAGTGAAAACTGTCCCTGAGAAAGTCCCAAGGAGATGGCCTTTTTAAAATATTTATTTATTTATTTAAATTTTTCTTGGCCTGTTTTAAAAATGCTAGTTCAGGGGGCCGGGGAAGATGGCTTAGTGGAATAAGTGCTTCCCTGGCAAGTGCAAGGGCCTGAGTTTAATCCCTACTTCCAAAAAAAAAAAAAAAAAAAAAAATGCTAGTTCAAGGGGCTGGGGAGATGGCTCATTGGAATAAGCACTTCCCTGGCAAGCTCAAGGGCCTGAGTTCAATCCCCACTTTCAAAAAAAAAAAAAAATACTAGTTCATTAATGAGGTAATACCGGCATTTGGTAAATGAGAAAGGTTTAAAAGTTGTCTTGGTTTTGGTAATATTACATGTATGAACCTCTGAATTTCAGAAAAGTTGGAGAAGATGAGGGATCATGAACGAAAGGAAGAAACTTTCACCCCGGTGCCCAGCCCTTACTACATGGAATTCACCAAACTCCTGCTCACTCAGTGAGTAGCCCTGGCTCAGGCCAGCCCGCAGTGCATTCACAGCTCCTGCCCTGCGTGCCGCTTTCCATCATGCTTAAATCAGTCCCTGGAAGTCATCTCTGCACACACAGTATTGCTGCCTCTTCTGCCCCCACT
>PVKA01023962.1:0-34893 GCA_004027165.1 Ctenomys sociabilis
AGAGAGAGAGAGAGAGAGAGAGAGAGAGAGAGAGAGAGAGAGAGAGAGAGAGAGAGAGAGTTTGGATTTATGTATTTCAGGTCCTGAAAGTAAATAACTTCCAGCCTAGATTGATACACCCTTCAAAAGTATCTCTCAAATTTGATGGCAAAATAAGACACTTCCATGCAAAAAAACAATTGAACAAATTCATGACCACGAAACCAATGCTACAAACAAACTGTAGTGACAGACACTCCAGAAACATACAGAAGTTATCATAGCTCAAGAACAAAGAAATGAACCACCAAAAAGAGCAAGTAATTAAAATGGTGGATGGATAGACAGACAGACAGATAGAAAAAAGAAAGATAGAGATATAGATAGATAGATAGATAGATAGATAGATAGATAGAGAGAGAGAGAGAGAGATAGAGACATACAGCTACTTTCTCTTTGCTCAATGAGAAGAAAGGATTGTACTATTGTTCAGACAAGAAATATCTGCATCTTACCCTCTAAATAACTACTATGAAGACAAAAATATGTAACACACTAATTATTGTAACTCTCCTACTAACCAGTTTTGAAACTGTTTCATTGCTATGTTATCTTCTTTTCCTCATTAAAATGAATAAATGATAAAAAAATAGAATAAGTGTGGAACCTATAGCAGGAAAATAACATGAGAAATATAAGTCACTATGTATCTGTTGCAACTATCAATGTAAATGCCCTCAATTCTCAAATCAAAAGAAACAGACTAGTAGAGTGGATTAAGAAACAAAATGTAACAATATGCTACATACAAGAAATATACTTAACTCAAAATAAATTCACAGACTAAGAGTCAAATGGAAGAAAAAAAATTCATCCAAGCACAGGAAATCGGAAAAAAAGAAGGGCTAGATAACCTGGTTCCTGACAAGATTAGCTTCAAATCAAAAATCATCCAAAGAGATGAAAGTCACTACATACTTGTTAAGGGAAATCAGCAAGAATAAGGGATAACAATTATAAATATATATGCCCCCAACACACACTCCTAAAGAAAGAAGAGCAAGTCAATACCAATGACCAAGAAAGGCAGAATATTATAAAGATTAAGACTGAAAGTAATGCATTGGAGATGAAGAAAGCAATACAAGAAATAAATGAATCAGAGTTGGTTCTTTGAAAGAATTAATAAAATCGATAAACCCCTAGCCAACATAATCAAAACAAGGAAAGAAAAAAACCAACCAAATTCATGCAATAAAAAATGAAAAAATGCTTGGCCTGGCAAGTTTAAGGTCCTGAGTTCAATCCATGATACTACTGAAAAAAAAGAAAAAAGAATGAAAAAAGTAAAATCACTACAGATCCTACGGAAATTCATAAGATAATGAATACCTACTTCCAAAACCTTTGGTCTCACAGGTTGGAAAACACAGAGAAAATGGACATGTAGCTACATATGAAGTGCCAAAGCTGAATCAAGAAGATACAAGAACTCCAGGGACTGGGGAGATAGCTCAGAAGAATAAGTGCTTGCCTGGCAAATGCAAAGGCCTGAGTTTAATCCCCAGTTCTGCAAAAAAAAAAAAAGAAAAAAGAAAAGAAAAGATATAAGAACTCCAAATAACACAATGAAAAACAAAATTGGAGTTGTAATTTTAAAAAGCCTACCAAAAAAGAATGATCAGATCCCAATGGATTCACAGGAGAATTCTACAAGAAATTTAGAGAAGATTGAATGTCAACTTTTCTCAAACTCTTCAATGAAATTGAAGGGGAAGCAGTTTTCCCAAACTCATTTCTGGAAGCATGTATTACTCTGATTCGAAAACCAGAGAAAGATGCAACTAAAAAAGAGAGCTACAAGCCAATCTATCTAATGAATATAGAAGCAAAATTCCTCAAAAAATATTAGCAAACTTCATGCAGCAAATCATCAAGAAGGTTATAAAAATGACCAAGTGGGACTCATTCCAGGAAGGGAGAGATAGTTTAGCATGCACAAACCCAAAGATGTAATACACCACACATCAATAGACCCAAGAAGAAAGCCCACATGATAATCTCAATAGATGCTGAAAAAGCTTTTTTCACCATGTATATCTCAATCTGGTAAAATTCATCTATAAGAAACATCATAATAAATGGAAAGAAACTTAAAACCTTCACTTAAAATCAAGAGGAACACAAAGATGTCCACTGTCTACATTCCTATTCAATATACCTCTGGAAACATTAGCCAGAGCATTTAGACAAGCAAGAGAAATAAATAGACTAAGGATTAGAAAAGAAGAGGTAGAATTATAACTATTTGTAGATGACATGATCCTCTACATAGAGGACCCAAAAAACTTCACCAAGAGTCTTACATTTAATCACCAAAGTCAGGAACATAGCATGATACAAAGTTAAAACCCAGAAATCAGTAGCATTTTTGTACATAATGAATGCACTGATAGGGAAACTACACCTTTCAAAATCACATCTAAAAAAATGAAATACTTAAGAGTGAATCTCACAAAGGGCATAAAAGATTTATACAGTGAAAATTATGGTGCTCTGAGAAAAGAGGTTGTAGAAGGTTTAAGAAAATAGAAAAGTACTTCAGGCTCTTGGATAGGAAGAACCAACATTGTGAAAATGGACATATTCCCCAAAATTGTTATATAGATGCAAAGCAAGCCCTTGCTATTTGTTCTTCAATAAAATTATGGAAAAAATAAATCCTTCTAGAAAAAAAAGGAAATACTTCAAAGAATCTACTGGATGTCATCTTTTTAAAAAAGATTCTGTACTTCAAAGAAAATCTCCAACAGAGTAAAAAGAAAACCCACAAACTGAGAAAAATTATGCCCAATTGTCCTTCTCACAAAGGCCTTCTACCTACAACATATAGAAAATTAAAAAAAAATCACGACGCCTATATTCAAAGACCAAATCCAAAAATGTGCATCTGAGATGAGTATTCACTTCTCAAGGGAAAAAATACAAATGGAAAATAAAAAGATGAAAAAATGTTCAATATCATTGGTCATTCCAGAAATTCAAAGTAAAACACTGAAATTCCATCTCACCCCCCAAAAATAGCTAACATCAAGATGTCAACCAATAAGAAATGCTACAGAGGCTGTGGAGGAAAAGGAATCATTTTCCACGGATATTGGAAGAGCAGATTTGTACAACTACTGTGAAAATTAGTGTGAAGATTCCTTCAAAAATCTAGAATTGGGGATCCCATTCAATCCACTTATTCCCCTGCTGGGTATTTTTCCAAAAGAGCTGAAAACCTCAAATGATAGCGAAACATATGCACCCATGTTTATAGCTGCATAATTTGTCATAGCTAAATCCTGGAAACAACCCAGATGCTCATCAGTTGAATAATGTATAGAAAAGATGTGGTATTTTACATAATGATGTAGGATTCAGCTATAAAACATGATAAACTTGAGGCTTTTATTGGTAAATGGCTGGAACTAGATAACACAGACTTAAGTGAAATAAATCAGACCTGCATGTGCAAACATTGTATTGTCTCATTAGTGTGAGAACCTGATAGACAAAAACGGAATTAGAATGTTAGAATTGACACGGTGAAAATGAGTGAACTTTCAGTCCCCAGCATGCTGTCTTGGCCCTGGCCCTGGGTGTGCTGAGACAGTGACTGAGACTGGATGTGGTGTCATGTGCCTGTGGTCCGTTGGGAGGCTGAAAACAGGACGACATTATGAGTCCGATCTGTGTAGTGAGACCCTGTAGACCCTGTACTAAATATATTAAAAGAAAAGTGAATGAACTGATTCAAAAAAAGAAAGAGTTAACTCAGTAGAGTTAACAAGGAGAGAAGAGGTAGTGGAGGAAAGAGATTTATGCATGTATGCAAGTAAGGTGGTTTGGACAACTGTGCTGTGCAATTCTATTGGCCTATAGAAAGGAGCAGTTAATGCTTAACACATCCTATTCTCAATTGTTTGTACATTTTCACTTCTGAATTTCTTATACATTTCTTTGTTTTCTTCCTTCTTCTTCCAATTTCAAATGCATATATCTGGTAATGTGAATAAATGGTTGGGAAAAAACACTACGTATTACTACAAATGCTGTGAAACTCATATTACTCTGTTCAGTGAAACTGTGTATCAGTTGTAATATTTTTTTATTTTTATTTTTATTTTGTTGAACTACAACTATAAACGAGACAGTTTCAAGATAACTTGACAAGATGGATTTGATAAATCAATAGATTGCAACCTGCTTTCACAATGTTCTGGTATCATAGAAGGTGCTTACATGACATTACACTTACAGTTATTATCACACCATATGTCTCCTATCAGGAAAACAAGAGAGTGTAGCTGTTTGTGTATCTTAATTTTTATACCTGAATTAAATCAAAGATTCAATAATGAATACTTTCTACCGTGTTATTTTCCTAGGGGTTGTCTCTAGGACTAGAAGCTGACATAATATCCTGTCCAACCACCATTAGTGCAGATCTTGCCTCTCATAGAATTATGTAGAAGCACAGCGTTATCTATCCCAACTGTACTGTCTATACACACACATCATGATTTTTTTTCTTTCTATACCCCTTCCTTTGTCTCCACCTGTCAAAGGTGGGCACTCCATTGTCATTCAACTAACTTAGGTGCTTGAACTCGACACCACAATCCAACACAGTCCAGCATTCTACAACCATACTGAGGTATTCAAAGAAGTTGTCGACCATAGCCATTTACAGCTCAGCTTAGATTCCGCCCACACCCGCCCAGCCCCTGAGACCGGCCAGAGACAGCGCAGCCAACTCCAACAGCTTCCTCCATCCCGCCCGCACCCGCCCAGAACAACAGACCTCCCGAGACAGCAAGACCAATGCCAGCAGTCTACTCGATCCCGCTCACACCACCCAGCCAGAGACTGGCCTGAGACAGTGGCTGACTCCAGCGGCCTCCTGGATCCCGCGCCAAGCTCTCCCAGCGAGAGCGAATTTACAGGACTCACCGGGCTTCCCAGATCAGTGAGAGTGTGGTGAGTCTGAGGGAGAGCCTTTGGCTTCTTCCCACACGCGCTACGCGGATCCCTGTCCCCAACCCCTCCAAGCCAGTGACTGGCCTGAAACCTCAGGACCCACTCACCAGCACCTCCCCGGATCCCCTGACCTAAAACCCACTGATCGAGTGGGAATTTGCCCAATTCTCTGGGCATCAAAGGTCAGTGAGTGTAGAACTCCAGGTCCGTCGTGCCTGAGATACATTTCCCAGGGATTACCTGCCCGCCACCACCCGTGGTCCGGTGAGAGTTCCAGGCACACTGTGCCAGAGAAACATTTCCAGGTGATTACCGGTCCCACCCCACAGCCCCAGACCCAGTGCAGGTCGGCCTGGAGTGAGAACTCTAAGCCTGCCACACTGGAGGGACATTTCTCAGCAATCCACGGTCCCACGCTATGGACTGAAACCCAGCACAGCCTGGCCTGTGAGTGAGGGCTCCAGGCCCACTTCACCACAGGGACCTGTCCCAGCCTTCTCGGGTTACGGCCTGGAGACCCGGACCCAGCACAAGCTGTCCAGCTCAGTACAGCCTACTCAGTGAATAAGATCATCCACTATTCTTTTGTGAGCCCAGAAAACCCACCAAAGCCCAAGCCCACCCACCTGGGGAAAGACCTGCCTGACACAGGAGGGCTGACCCCGGGAACCAACAGAGGGGAACCAAAGGAGCTGCAGCAAAAAAGGAACTGAACACAACAGCTAGATCCAGGATAGGCATACCTGGAAAATCTCAAACTTAATAGACTGGCACCCGAATCTCTTAACAAGCTACAGTTATAGCTGCACCAAAGCTCTGCACCAAAGGTCAAAGGTCAGTGCTACACAAAATGACAAAGAGAAGGGGAAAAATGCAATCCCAGACCTCTAGTCCATCAGGAAGGGCAGAGGACACTAACTCAGCTGCAACGAATGAACTAACAGATACAGCAGCAAAGGAACAACAGCAGAAAGCTATAGAGGAAATAAAACGGGAAGTAATTCCTCAAATTAGAAGAGAAATATTTGAATACATCTGAAATAAAGAATGAATTCCAGAAACATTGGGTGGAAAAACAATGCTCACCCAGAACAAGTGCGGAGAGCACTATTCCAACTGATATATATGAATTAACAGCATCTGAAGCAAAGAAACAACAGCAGAAAGATCATGAGGAACTCAAAGCAGAAATAAGTTCTGAAATCAAAAAAGAGCTTTTTGAAGTCATAGGATCTGAAATACCGAAACAAGTCCAGAAATATACAGAGGAAATCCAACTTGGAAGAAACACAGAAGAAAAAGAATTAATAACTACCTCTAAAGAAGACACGGATATAAAAAATTGAGGAGATCAAAAATATGATGGATTCCTTGAATGAGCAATACAGAAAAGAAATAGAACACATGAAACACAGTCAAAGAGATACAGCTCAGCTTAGTATTATGGCACCACGATGTATACTTCATTTTTATACTTTTATGCTGGATGGTTAAGACCTAGATAGAGCAAGACTTATATACCAACACATGTACTTTATGTTTCTTAGGAGCTCAGTGAAGTCCCCTCAGGGATTTTCTTGTAGTCCTGTACATTATTCTGTAGATCCTTTGTCTGCATCATCCATGTGAATGAGTCATGGTAAATGCTTGACCATTTTGCGTTCCCTGAGAGCCTGAGAGAGAGTTTTCTCTCCATGTGACTCTCCCCAGTCACACTATAGAACTTCAATCTCTTTCCTCTGTGGCTCCATAATCTCCTTGTTCAGAAAATTTGGAGCTCACCTGAGTTTCATGATATTGCAGTACAGGTTCTATGTCCTGAGTCTTCGCGGACCTTGAAAGGCTAGGGCCAAAATGTTGGCGGACCTTGTGGCTCTTCTATTTCTCCAACTCTGACTTGTGATCTTAGGTTGTTAACCATCCAGAAGAAAAGCTGATTAGTATCCTGCAGCATATGCCATTCACTTTGCCTTATGTGACTCAATTGATTTTACTTGTTGTACATTTCCTTTAGTATTTCTGATTTTTGCTTGTTATACTAGGGAGACTATACAATATTTACATATGTGTGTCTGGTTTATATCACTTATGAGTATATGTTCAAGTGGCATCCACTTCACTATAAATGCTTCAAACTTATCATTCTTAATAGCTGAGTAATACTCCATTATATAGAAATACCACACCTTTTTCAACCATTCCTCATGTGATGGACATCTTGGTTGTTTCCAATATTTTGCTATCACACATTGGGCTGCTATAAACATAGGTACACATATATCACTATGATACAATGTTTTCAGTCCCTTTGGGAAAATTCCCAGTAAGGGGATAGCCGGCTTGAATGGGATTTCTAGTCCTACTCTTTTGAGGAGTCTCCACACTGACCTCCACAGTGGTTGTACCAGTCTACATTCCCACCAGCAGTAGAGAAGTGTTCACTTTTCCCCATAACCTTTGTAACGTTTGTTGTTGGTTGATTTCCTTATGATAGCCATTCTTTCTGGAGTGAGGTGGTATCTCAGTGTTGTTTTTATTTGCATTTCACAAATGACTTGTGATGTGGAGCACTTTTTCATATATTTATTCGCTTCTTTAATTTCGTCCTCTGAGATATGTGTATTCATCTCAGATGACCGTTTCTGAATTGGGTCTTTAAATTTGAGGGCCCTGTTATATCTTACTTCTTTATATATTCTAGACAGTAGTCCTTTGTCTCATTGCTTATTAGGTAGGATTTTCTCAAAATTTGTGAGTTATCTTTTCACTCTTGACAATTTCTTTTGACATGCAGAAGCTCCTTAAGAAGAGTTGATCCCAGTTGTTGATTCATTCAAGTGCTTCCCATGCGAATATATGTTTCCTCATGAACTCTTTAAATACCCCTATGTTTTCAAGTGTTCCACCTACATTCTCTTCCAGGAGAATATTTCTGTTTTAATGTTGAAATCTTTAATCCATTTTGACTTTAACTTAGTGCATGGTGATAGAGCTGAGTCAAGTTTTAGTTTTCGGCATGCAGAAAGCCATGTTTTCATGGACCATTTGTTAAAGACACTGTCTTTCTTCCAGTGAGCTTATTTAGCCCCTGTGTCGAAAATAAGATGGATGACTGTGATTGTAGATGCTTCCGCGTCTTCTAATCTATTCCACTGATACTCAGGTCTATTTTGTTGCCAATACCATGTAGATTTTATCACAGTGGTGTGTAGTGTAATTTCAACTCCAGAATTGTGATGCCTCCTACCTTGCCTTTATTGGCCAAGATTGCCTTTGCTATTCTAGGTGGTTTGTGATTCCAAGTAAATTTTAGGAATGATTTATCTATGTCTGGGAGATATGTTGGTGGCAGTTTGATAAAGATTGCATTATATCTGTACAGCAATTTTAGGAGAGTGGCCATCTTCACGAAGCTGGTTCTTCCTATCCAGGAGCATAGAATATTTTTCCATTTTCTGCAATCCTCTAGAATCCCTTTTCTTAGGGTGTTGTAATTTTCCGTGAAAATATCTCTGAATTCTTTCGTTAAGTGAATCCCAAGGTATTTCATTTTCCACAGTGCTATACTAAAAGGTATTGTTTCTATTATTTCCCTTTCAGTGTGCTTGTTATCTATGTGGAGGAATGCTATTGACTTTTGAGTATTGATTTTGTATCCTACTATGCTATTAAATTTCCGTTTCAGATCCAGTAGTTTCTTGGTGGAATTTTTGGCATCTTCAAAGTAAAGTATCATGTCATCTGCAAATAGTGATAATTTAACGTCTTCTTTACTTATTCCCTTTATTTCTCCCTCTTTTCTAATGGCTGTTGCTAAGGATTTCAAGACTATATTGAACAGGAGAGGTAATAGAGGACATCCTTGTCTTGTACCTGTTTTAAGAGTAAAAGATTTCAGTTTTTCCCCATTTAGGATTATATGAGCTTTTGGGTTGTCATAGATGGTGTTTATCAAGTTAAGATAGAATCCATCTATTCCAATTTTCTGTAGGACCTTGAACATGAATGAGTGTTGGACTTTGTCAAAAGCTTTCTCTGTATCAATTGAGATGATCGTGTGGTTTTTAGGTTTCAGCCTATTAATATAGTGTATTGCCTTTGCAGATTTTCCAATATTGAACCGTCCTTGCATCCCTGGGATTAATCCTTGGCTGTATACTATTTGCCATGATTATGCTGAATATCTTTCCATATACGTTCATGAGGGAGATTGGCCTGTAGTTCTCCTTTTTCGTTGTGTCTTTCCCTGGTTTTGGAATCAGTATTATACTTGCCCCCAGAAATGATTTTGGGAGGACTGTTTCCTTTTTGATTTCATTGAAGATTTTGTGCAGTGTGGGGATTATGTCTTCTATAAATTTCTTGTAGAATTCAGGTGTGAATTGATCAGGACCTGGACTTTTCATTGTCGGTAGGCGTTTTATTACGTTTTGTATTTCATTGGCTGTTATTGGCTTATTGAGAGTTGTTAATTCTTGATTGATTCAGTTTTGGTAATTTGTACCTTTGGAGGAATCTGTCCATTACTTCTGTGTCTTCTATTCTGTGAGCGTAAAGATTCTCGAAGTAACTATTTATAATCTTCTGAATTTCCACTGGGTCTGTGGTGATTTCATGCTTTTCATTCCTTATTGCTTGTACTTGAATTTTCTTTTGCCTCGTTTTGATGAGGTTGGCTACAGGCTTATCAACTTTATTTGGTTTTTCAAAGAAACAACTTTTTGATTTGTCAATTCTTTGAACTGTTTTTTTCATCTCAGTTGAGTTAAATTCTGCTCTAGTCTTTATGATTTCTTCCCGTGTTTGCATTCGGGGTATTGTTTGCTCTTCTTTTTCTAGTTGCTGGAGGTGCATCATTAGCGTGCTAATTTATTCCCTTTCCATTTTCCTAATGTGTGAGTTCATAGCTATCATTTTCCCTCTAAGAACTGCTTTCATCGCACCCTATAAATTCCAGTAAGTGGTACTTGAATTTTCTTTGAAGTGTAGATATTGTTGAATTTCTTGTTGAATTTCTTCTGTGACCCATTGATTGTTGAGTAGGGTGTTGTTTAGTTTCCATGAATTTAGTGGGATTTTCTGGTTTCTTTTGTCATTTATTTCCAGTTTCATTGCACTGTGGTCAGATAATATGCATGGAACAATTTCTATTTTCTTGCATATACTTACGCATGACTTCTGGACTAGTATGTGGTCTATTTTGGAAATTAACCCATGTGAAGCTGAAAAAAATGTGTATTCAGCTATGGTTGGGTGAAACATTCTGTATATGTCCACCAGGTCCATTTGTTCAAAGCTCTGGTTCGGTTCTGTTACTTCCTTGCTTATTTTTTGTGTGGTTGATCTATCTTTTTGAGATAAGGGTGTGTTAAGGTCTCCTGTTAAGATTGTCCTCTTAGACATTAAGCTTTTCATGTCTGTTAAGATTTGTCTTACATAGTTGTGTGCTCTTGTGTTTGGTGCATAGATATTTATGAGTGTTACTTCTTGCTCTTGACTTTTTCCCCTGACCAATATATAGTGGCCTTCTTTGTGTCATTTGATCATTGTTGGTTTGAAATTGAGCCTGTCTGAGAACAGAATTTGTACTCCTGCTTTTTTCTGAGGTGCTGGGGCATGTCATACTGTTTTCCATCCTTTCACTTTGAGCCTATGAATGTCCTTTTGAGTTAAGTGTGTTTGTTGTGTACAGCATATTGTTGGATTTTGTTTCCTAATCCACTGTGCCAGTCTATTTCTCTTAATTAGAGAATTGAGTCTGTTTACATTGATGGTTATAATTGAAATGTGCTTACTTATATTAGTCATGATATTTACCTGGTGTTGTTTACTCTTTTGTAACCTGTGTTTAATCCTCTGTCCTATTTAGTGGGCTCCTTCCATTCTCATTCATTGAGTTCTGGTCATTGTGGTCTCTCTCTAGAACATATTTCAGCAGCCTGTGAAGGGATGACTTTGTCACCATGAAATTCTTCAGTTGTTCTTTGTCATATAAATATTTCACTTCTCCATCAAACTTGAAAGAGAGTTTTGCAGGGTGTAATAGGCTGGGCTGGAATTTGTTTTCGTATAGGACTTGAAGAACTCTGCTCCATGCTCTCCTTGCCTTCATGGTTTGTGTGGAGTAGTTGGCTGTAATTCTGATGGATTTTCCTTTGAATGTGAGCTCCTTCTTTTCTCTACCAGCTTTCAGTATATTATTTTTGTGCTGGATTTCTGGGATCTTAACTATTATATATCTCGGTGAGTTTCTACTTGGATTGAAGTTTTTTGGTGTTCTGTATGTTTCGGTGACCCGAATGTTGGATTGTTTCCTCATATTTGGGAAGTATTCTGATATTATTTCTCCGTAAATTCTTTTTGTATCATTTGTATTGACTCCTTCATTCTCGATACTAATTATTCTCACATTGTTCATCCTGGCATCATCTTGCAGGTGATGGATTATTTTTTCCTGCATTCTCATTGTTTTTTAGGAGATATTTTCTCACCTTTTCACTAGTTGCACTGGCATCTTCAAGATCTGAAACTCTGTCTTCCTTTCACTACAATGGTTTTTTATGCTCATCATTCATAGTTTTACGTCATCTATATCTCTTTGACTATGTTCCATGTGTTCTATTTCTTTTCTGTATTTCTCATTCAAGGAATCCATCATATTTCTCATCTCCTCAATGTTTTTTATTCATGTCTTCTTTAGAGGTAGTTATTAATTCTTTTCCTGCAGTGTTTCTTCGAAATTGGGTTTCCTCTGTATATTTCTGGACTTTTTTCTGTATTTCAGGTGTTATGATTTCAAAGAATTCTTTTTTTTCAAAGAATTCATTTTTGATTTCAGAAATTATTTCTGCTTTGAGTTCCTCATGATCTTTCTGCTATTGTGTCTTTGCTTCAGATTCTGTGAATTCATACATTTCAGCTGGAATAGTGCTCTCTGCACTTGTTCTGGGTGAGCATTGTTTTTTCACCCAATGTTTCTGGAATTCATTCTTTATTTCAGATAGTGTGTACTCAGATATTTCTTTTTTAATTTGGGGAATTATTTCTTGTTTTATTTCCTCTATAGCTTTCTGCTGTTGTTCCTTTGCTGCTGTATCTGTTAATTCATTCATTGCATCTGAGCTAGTGTCCTCTGCCCTTACTGGTGGACTCGAGGCCTAGGATTGAAGATTTCCCCTTGTCTTTGTCATTTTGTGTATCATTGACCTTTGACTTTTGTTATAGAGCTTCAACCCAAATAGAAAACTCTCATAACCTTAGCTTGTTATGAGATTTGAGTGCCAATCTATTAAATTTGTGATTATCCAGACATGCCTATTCTGTATCTAGCTGTCGTGTTCAGTTCCTTTTTGTGCAGCTCCTGTGGTTCCCCTCTGTTGGTTCCCTATTCAGGCGAGCACTAACTGAACTGGGATGCAGAGCAAGTAATGAAACTTCCCCGTCTTAGCTAGCTTTGGGGCGAGGATCCAGAAAATTGCTGGAGTCAGCCCCCCTGTGTCAGGCAGGTCATTCCTCAGGTGGGCGGGCCTGCTCTTTGGTGGGTCTTCTGGGCTCACAAAAGGATAGTGGATGATCTTATTCACTGAGTAGGCTGTACTGAGTTGGCCAGCTTGTGCTGGGTCCGGGTCTACAGGCTGGAACCCGAGAAGGCTGGGAAAGGTCCCTCCAGTGCAGTGGGCCTGGAGCCCTCACTCACAGGCCAGTCTGCACTGGTTTCAGGCCATGACGTGGGACCAGAGATTACTGAGAAATGTCCCTCTGGCATGGCAAGCTTGGAGTTCTCACTCCAAGCTGACCTGCACTGGGTCTGGGGCCGTGGGGTGGGACCGGCAATCACTGGGAAATGTTTCTCTAGCATGGTAGGCCTGGAGTTCTCACCAGGCCACGTGGGTAGGGGGGCAGGCAATCCCTAGGAAATGTCTCTCCGGCTCCCGGGCCTGGAGTTCTACACTCACAGAACTTTGATGCCGAAGGAGTCAGGGAAATTCCCACTCGCTCAGCGGGCTTTACGGCGGAGGATCCGGGGAGGTGCTGGTGTGTGGGTCCTGAGGTTTCAGGCCAGCCCCGGGCTTGGAGGGCTTCAGGGTAGGGGCGCACTTTTGAAGAATCCAAAGGCTCTCCCTCAGACTCACCACACACTCACTGATCTGTGAAGCCTGGTGAGTCGTGCAAATTCCCACTCACTGGGAGAGGTTGTAGCAGGATCCAGGAGGCCGCTTCAGTCAGCCGCTATCTCAGGCCGGTCTCTGGCGCTGGGCGGACGTTGGCGGGATCGAGGAAGATGGCGGAGTCGGCCGTGGTGTGTCTCGCCAGTCTCTGGGGCTGCTAATTTGAATTGTCTTTTAAAAAAATCCCTTCAATACTACATGCCACTCCAGCTCTGCTCCTGGGCACACTGAGCCAATGACTGAGACCAGGCATTATGGAACATACCTGGAAACCCAGTACTGAGGAGCTGAAAACAGGAGGATCACTATGAGTCCAAGCTGCATAGTGAAACCCTGTACCAAATACATAAAATTATAAAAAATTCCCTCCAACATACTAATTATCTACCACTCACTTTTTTTTTTTTTTTTTTTTTTTTTTTTTTTTTTTTTTTTTTTTTTTTTTTTTTTTTTTTTTTTTTTTTTTTTTTTTTTTTTTTTTTTTTTTTTGTGGAACCAGGAATTGAACTCAGGCCCTAGTACCTGCCGGAGAAGTGCTCATGCCATTGAGCCATCTCCCTGGCTCTATCCACCACTCTTAATTCAGTCTCCCACAAAGCCTCAGGATACATGCAAAATATAAAGAAAGAAAATTTGCCAAAATGAAAACTCTCATGGCGAGTAGTAATATTTCTAATCAAGTCTTTCTTCTCACTGAAACTGGAACCTGATCTTTACTGTCCACATGCACATCACCACTCTGATCTACTTAAGTTCTGATCACACTCATCAAGCTCTAATTATAGCAGTCTCAGTCACCACTTGCCACTTATCCAAACCTTTCCAAACTCCCAAGCAAACAAATTTCAAAGGCTTCTGAACCACCTGATTAGACATAAATCCATCAACAACTCCAAATCTTGTACTAATTCTTGCATTTCTCAAACAAAATATTTGAGATTTTATTTAAGTTCACAATTTCAATCCATGCTCACTGGTTCAAAGTCAGAAATGTCATGGCAGAACAGCATGACAGGAAAGCTGTACACCATATAGTTTCTAGGAAACAGAGGAAGAGTAGAGATTATACTTTTCAAAGTCGTACCCTTGGTGACCCATCATGCCCCACCTGTAAACAGGAGACTTGTGAAAAACATTTGAGATATGAACTATAACATTATCCAATTTTCCTTGTTCTGTAATTTTTATTAATCTTCCTTGATATATTCTCCTTTAGAGCAGAAAATATCTCTTTTTTTGATCTCTGTGTGCTCCTTACCATCTTGAATTTAGCAGTTACTCAATGCATATTTCAATGAATATTCAAAAGAATCAGATTTAGAGGGAGCATTTCAACTTATTATAAATGTTTTTGGCATTTAATTATTATCCCCAAAGTCAACTGCTTTGTGAATTAGAAAATACAAAACTCATCCATGGTAATAATTAAGTATTAATTATCTGGTGATATTTCCCATTTACAAATGTTAACATAGAGAGATGGGATTTTCAAAGTCACTGAAAGGAGTATATACTTTAGTTTCCATTTCTAAAACCAAAAGCTTCTTCATTTGCCCCACATGGAGGCTGAAATAATCAATTCAGAGTCCAACTGAAACTATATTGCAAACTCAAATCCTGAGTAGATCTCTTGGAAGCTTCTAGAGATAAAGAGATATCATTTAATTTGACACTGGATAGCCCAGTCACAGACTGCATGAAGGAGCTCATGTTTTCATTCCCTTCATTGTAGACATTTAATTATATGATAATTACTTACAGCTTGCTGCTCACCTTCTAGTTTTATGAAATGTAAATTACATTTCACACAAAAGTTCAAGATGAGCATTTAAAATACTTCACTGAATAGACTTGAACAATTTTCTGACATTTTTCACCAGTCCAAGAATTGGAAAAGCAATACAGTTTTAAAAGGTACTTTCATTTAGATAGTGGAAAAGTTGGGCCCTTAATGAATACCTGAAAGACAGAAAAGCTTCAAACATAAGAATGTATGGTATGTTTTAAACAAGCTCAATGACATCAATAAATTCAGTGTCTTGTTTTAGAGAATAACTATACCTCTTAGTGGACTTACTAATTCAATCTTACTAGTAAGAAAATAAATTGATGGCAATGATAAGGATGACACCATCTATGGGTGGTATGAATCCCAAATGTCAAATTTTATTCTTATTCTGTAGCATTATTTTCTGAAATTAAAATTATATATGCTTAGCAGAAGACAAATGATTGGAAAATGATTACAATTTCCAAGTTTGAAGTTATTTCATTACATATTTAAGTAGAAAATCTAGATTTGTTGACACTAATACAAAGCTGACTCAAAGGAATCACGAAAAACAATTCCTAGACCATGCACCTTGCATCCCGGGGCTTTTCAATTGTTTACTGCTAATTCCAAATGTAAAAATGATAAAGATTCCTCTTCATGATGTGTCTCTGGTGTTTCAACAATAATGTTGAGGGAAGAAACCTCAAAGAAATTAGGAAATAAAAAATAATCAGAATGAAAATGAAGCAACTTGAATTTTCCAAATCAAAGAATACACACAAATTTAACCAAATTTTGTGTCATAGTTTGACAACAAATAACTAGGAATTTAGTATCAACTATCACAAATAAAAATAAAACACCTTATAAAAGATTTTATTCTTGGACTAGTCAGATAGTTCAGAGGACTAAAGCACTGCTAAATCACCTGCGTATGTAGGCAAAGTGACCAGGGTTCAATCCCCGGCTTGCTGTGATAGCCCTACCCTCAGGGCACACAGAAACAATGACTGAGACTGGATGTGGTAGTGCTTACCTGTAATCCCAGCACTTGGCAGGCTGAAAACAGGAGGATCACCATGAGTCTGATCTGTGCAGTGAGACCCAATAGACTCTGTACTAACATACATTAAAAAAGGATTTTATTCTTAAAGCATTTTTACATAAAATCATAGCATGTTAAAGCTACAGAGAACAATAAAATGTGTCCAATATAATGCTCTTAATATATTCTTATTTTATCTTTATAAACATTTTACTAAGCTAGAACATACATATGCTAAATATTTGTTATACATATTGTTTTATACAGTGAATACACTGATGTTACCACTACCTGGATCAAAACACAGCATATCATCAGCACGCCAAAGACTCTTCTGTTCCTCTTTGTCCAACCAGATTTCTGTCAACAGATTACTTTGGTACTGTTTGAACTTGCTATAAACAGGTTCTAACTTTCATGTGGTTTTGTTATTAAACTTATGCCAATGCCTTCTCGGGAAAACTCAGCCAGTCGTGGGGGACCATGGTTCCATCCCCAGCTCCACATGCCACACCAGACCTGTGTTTAAGGCAGCCTGAGCCAGAAAAAAAAAAAGAACTTTAAACTTACACCAGTGTGATTCATTTACATGTTTTGCATTGTAGTATTTGAATTTTAATTGTTGTAGGATATCCCATTGCATGACTATATCACAAATTATTCCTTCAGTGCTGATGGACATTTAGGTTTCTTTCAGTATAGTACCATTACAAATCATGCTACTGCATACATTACTTATAATTTATTTTATTTTGAAGAGAAAAAGTGGAAGCAAACACAAATAGAAAAGACAGAAACAGGGTAACATACAGCAATGCATATGTTATACATTTTCAAAACAGGAACAGGTAATTAAAATGGTTGTTATATGATCTATTTTTATCTTCAAATCTGTTGCTCAAATTAGCAGATATAGTTATACAAGTTTGGGGAAATAATTGAATGTTGGCACTTGCTTTCAAGAAACATTATTTTTTCCTTGTTTTTTGTTTTAATTTTAAAGATAGTATAATACTTCATAAGATATTAGAAATGAGGCATATTTGGAAGAACAAGATGAGAGGCACTCAAACATGCATTTTATATTATACATTGATGTCCTCAGTATAATTTCTCAGAAAACAGATATCAGCATACAGAGTTAATCAAAATGAAAAGGGTGAAATCACCACAGACCCAGTGGAAATTCAAAATATTATAAATAAACGCTGTGCTTCTACATAATCCTATGAGAGGTAAGATTTGCACTAATGGTGGTTGGACAGGATATTATGTGGGCTTCTAGTACTATGGTCATCCACTAGGAAAATAATTATTGAATTTTTGATATAATTCAGGTATAAAAAATAAGTAAACAGCTACACTCTTAATTTACTGATAAGCGACATTTGCTATAACAATGTCTGTAAGTATAATATATATGCACCTTGTACGATACCAAAACAGTATGAAAACAGTTTGCAATGTATTAATTTATTGAATCTGTCTTGTTAAGGTGTCGTAAAACTGTCTGATTGATATTTGTACTTCAATAAAACTAAAAATAAATACATAAAAATAAATAAAAAATAAATAAAAATAAATAAATAAGATTATAAATAGCTACTTCGAGAATCTCTATGCTTACAGAACAGAAGACACAAAAGAAATGGACAGATTCCTTCAAAAGGTACAAATTACCAAAACTGAACTAAGAAGATATAACAACTCTCAATAAACTAATAACAGCCAACGAAATATGAAATGCAATAAAATGCCTACTGACAGAGAGAAGTCCAGGTCCTGATGGATTCACAGCTGAATTCTATAAGAAATCTATAGAAGATATAATTCCTACACTCCAAGCACTTATTCTACTGAGCTATCTCCCTGGCCCACCCAGTCCTAGTTTTTTGAGGAGACTCCACACTGCTTTCCATAGTGGCTGTACCAGGCTGTACTCCCATCAGCAATGGAGAAGGGTTCCTTTTTCCTCACAGCCTCTCCAGCATTTGTTATTAGTTGATTTCTTTATGATAGCCATTTTTTCTGGGGTGAGATGGTATCTCAATATTGTTTTAATTTGGATTTCTTGAATGGCCAGTGCTGTGGGACATTTTTTCATGTATTTATTTACCACTTACATCTCTTCCTCTGGGAAGTGTGTATTCATCTAACATGTCCATTTTTGGATTGAGTCTTTAAATTTGGGTACCAAATTATTATTAGTTCTTTATATACTTTAGATGGAAGTCATTGTCTGAGTGATCGTTGGTTACAATTTTCCTTAGTTTATGAGTTGTCTTTTCACTCTACTGTTGATTTCTTTTGACAAGCAGAAACTTCTCAATAAGATGAGATCCAAGTTGCTCTTTGGAGTATTTCCCGTGAACTTTGGTTTTTATGAACTGTCTGCCTATTCCTGTCTATTCAAGATTTCCACTTAATATCTCTTTCAGGAGTTTTAGTATTTCTGTTGCAATGTTTAAATCTTTAATCTATTTTTCCTTTAACTTAGAGCATGGCAATGGTCTTGGAACTAGTTTTAATTTTGGCAAGTGGAGAGCACGTTTTACCAGCACCATTTGTTAAAGAGGCTATCTTTCTTCCAGTTAACATACTTGGCCCCTTTATCAACGATAAGATGGCTAAGTATATTTGTAGTTGTGTTTGCATCTTCTATTCTGTTCCATTGATTTCTTTGGTCTGTTTTACTGCCAGTACAATGCTAATTTTATTGTAGTGCCTTTGTGGTATAACTTCAAATTCCTTCTGCCTTGTCTTTTTGCCCAAGATTGGCTTTGCTAATCTAGGTTTTTTCTGGTTCCAAATCAATTGTAAGAATCTTTTCTCTAGATCTGTAAGGTACATTGATGGCATTTTGATAAGGATTGCATTAAGTCTGTATAACAATTTTAAGAGTATGTCCATTTTCACAATGTTGATTTTTCCTATCCTGGAGGAAGGAATATCTTTCCATTTTCAGAGGATTATGTTTCTCATTGTATAGATCTTTTACTTCCTTTATGAGATTAATTATTAAGTATTTAATTTTTGAATGCTATTGTGAAGGGTATTGCTTCTCTAATTTCTCTCTCAGTGAGTTTGCTATCTGTCTAGGGGAATGCTATCGAATTTTGGGTGCTGACTTTTATTCTGCATGCTGACTTTGTATCCTGCTATGCTACTGAATTTGTTTATTACTTCTAGCACATTCTTGGTGGAATTTTTGGGTCTTCCAAGTAGAATATCATGTCCTCTGCAAATAATGATCATTTAACTTCTTCTTTACCCATATTTATTCATTGTGTTTCTTTCTCTCATATAATGACTCTAGCTATTGATTCCAGAACTGTATTGAATAGGAGTAGTGACAGAGTGCATCCTTATCTTGTACCCGAGAAAGTAAAAGCTTTTAGTTTTTCTCCATTTTGAATTATGTTGGCTGTTGGTCTGTCATAATTGGCTTTTATCAGATTGAGGTACAGGCCATTTAATAAGATTTTCTGTGAGCTTTGAACATAAATGAGTGTTGGACTTTGTAAAAACTCTTTTCTGCATCTACTGAGATGATCATTTGGTTTTCTTGTTTTTGCTCTATTCATATAATGGATTACATTTATATATTTGCATATATGTTGAACCACCCTTGCATCCCTGGGATAAACCTTACCTTGTCATAGTGTATAATGTTCTTGATGGTTTGCTCTATTCTATTTGCTAGCATTTTCTTGAGGATTTTTGCATTTATATTCATGAGTGATACTGGCCTACAATTCTCTATTTTTCTTGGATCTTTTTCCAGTTTTGATATCAGTATATTACTTGCCTCCAGGAATGATTTTAAGAGTATTGCTTCCTTTCCAATTTCATTGAAGAATTTGAGGGGTATTAGAATTAAATATTCTCTAAATTTCTTGGAGAAGTCTTCTGTGAATCCATTAGAAACTGGGCTTTTCTTTGTTCATAAGGTTTTTATTATATTTTTAACTCCATTGAATGATATTGGGTTATTAAGGCTTTTTATATCTTTTTGATTCAGTTTTGGCAACTTGTACCTATCCAGGAATCTGTGTATTTCTTCTGTGTCTTTATTTTTTTCCATTTATTTTTATTTTATTAAAATACAAATGTCAATCAGACAGTTTCAAAACACCTTAACCATGCAGAGTCGATGAATTAATACACTGCAAACTGTTTTCATAACGTTTTGGTATTGTACAAGGTGCATATATGATATTATATTTACAGGTTTTTTATAGCTGAATTATATCAAAAATTCAATAATTATTTACCTAGTGGATGACCATAGCACTAAAAGCCAACATAATATCCTGTCCAACCACCATTAGTGCAGATCTTGCCTATCATAGAATTATGTAGAAGCACAGCGTTATCTATCCCAACTGTACTGTCTATACACACACATCCTGTAATCTTATGACAATAAAGATCTTTAAAATAGCTCTTGATGATCTGCTTAATTTCCACAGGATATGTAGTAATTTCTCCCTTTTCATTCCTTATTGCTTATATTTGAGGGTTTTTCTCCTTCATTTAAGAGGTTGTCTAGGGGTTTATCAATTTTAATGTTTAAAAGAAAAAGCTTTTGAATATGTTAATTCTTTGCATTGTTTTCTTAGTCTAAATTGCATTAATTTCTTCTCTAATCTTTATAAATTCCTTGCATTTCTGAGCTATGAGCTTGGTTTGCTCTTCTTTTTATAGAAGTTTGAAGTGTATCATTGGAGTATTTGTTTATTCTCTCTTTCTCTCTCTGTTTTCCTAATGTGTGAGTTCACCACTATAAATTTCCCTCTGAGAACTTTTTTCATTTCATCCCACAAATTCTTTTAGGTTATGTTTGAATTTTCATTGGATTATGGATACTGTTTAATTTCTTCTTTAATTTCAAGTGCAACTTACTGGTTGCTGAGGAGGGTATTATTTAATTTCCATATGTTTATGAGGGTTTGAGGTTTCTTTTGTTGTTAATTTCCAGTTTATTTGCACTGTGGTCAAGTAAAATGAAGGAGATAATTTCTGCTTTCTTGCAGACTTAAGCATGTCCTATGGAGTAATATGTGGCCTATTTTAGAAAACACCCCATGTGCAGCTGAAAGAATGTGCATCAGATGTTCTTGGGTGGGACTACTCTGTGTATGTCCATTACATCCATTTGTTCAAAGGTCTGGTTAAGTTCTGCTACCTCTTTGCTAATTTTCTGTCTGCTTGACCTATATTTTGGAGATAAGGGATTGTTAAGATCCCTTGCTAACATTATGATATTGTTTATTCATGCCCTTCAAAATTTGTCTTACATAGTTGAGTGCTCCCATATTTAGTGCATACATATTTATGACTTTTATCTCTTACTCTTGTATTTTTCCCCTAACCAGTATATAACAGCAAAAATCAGAAACAAGATATCATACAACAATGCATATGTTACAGAATAGCTGATTAAGTAGCTGCAAGGTAATTTTTGATATATTATCTATTTTTATCATCGAATCTGTTGCTCAGATTAACATAGTTATGTAAGATTGAAAATATAATTGCATACAATTTATTACAAAGAAAGTATAGTAATAATTGATATGACATTGGAAATGATATATATTTAGAAGATCAAGGTAACAGGTATTTATGCATGGTTTTTTGTTACACATTGCAGTCCTTGATGTAGTTCTTAGATAGCAGATATTAGCATACAGAATTAGTCAAGATGGAAATTCTACACATTAACTGTTGTTTTCAAAAAACTGATGGAATTTTTTTTAGTACAATCACCTCAGCCATCCTGTATACATACTTGCATGTTTATTCCCCTACATTTCCTCCTATAGTTTCTTCTTTCTCTCGTTTCATTGTTTAATCCTTAAGTTCTACTTTGTTCCACTTTATTATATCTGTTATACCATTCAGGTTTTATTTCTTCTTTCAGGTTTTTGACTTGATGGATTGTGAGGAGAAATCTGCTGATATTCTGATGGATCTTCCTTTAATTGTGATCTGTTTCTTTTCTCTAGTGGCTTTTAATATGTTGTTCTTGTGCTGAATTTCTGAGATCTTGATAACTGCATGTCTGGATGTTGCTTTCATTGGGTTGATATTATTTGGAGTTCTATATGCCTCACCTGAATGTCAGATCATTTCTCCATATTTGGGATGTTTTCTCCTATTACTTCTGCCTATATTCTTTTATGTTGGTTCTGCTGTCTCCTTGTTCCAATGATGCCTATTGGTCTTATGTTGCTCATCTTTGCATTGTCTTGTAGCTGTTGAAGTAGTATTTTCTGGATCCCAGTTGTTTTAAGAGATCTTTCATTACCTTTTCACTAGCTTCAATGGTGCTTCAATCTCTGAAAGCCTATCTTTACTTTCACTCAAATGGTTTTACCAACTTTTAATGGAGTTTTTAATTTCTTGTATAACTCTGAATCTGCTTCATGCATTCTACTTCTTTCCAATATTGCTCATTCAAGGATTACATTATTTGTCTATTCTCCTCTATTGTTTTAATCAGTGTCTTCTATATAAATGCTTAGTAATTCTTTCATTGTAGTTATTATTTCTTTTTTTACCTGTGAGATTATTTCTGATCTTATTTCATCTATACTCTTCTGTAGTTGCTTCTTTATTTCAGTTGCTATTATTTCAGGGTTTCAGATGTGTGGCTTTCTATTTCTTCTATGCTGATATCTCATGTCTTTGTTTTTAGTGGGCTTGGGTGCTGAGATTGCATTTTGCTCCTTCTTTTCATCATTTTCTGTTCCAGAGAGAAGTATTTAGTTTGATTTCAATGATACCATTTTGTGAAAGTTTTTTAGTAGTAGCTCTATCACTGAAGTCAGACTCTCTCTGTAAGGAGTCAGTTTCTTAGGTATCTGTGCTGTGTCAGAGATTCTTGTTTGGTGTGTGTCCAATATTTTTCCTTCTCTATTGATTGAGAGTGAGATATTGGTTTCCATTTGGAACTGTCCTCTGTCCTTCACTCTAGGGCTTTGATGAGGTTGTTACCCAAGCACCTCCTAATATTATTACCTAAAGGAAAACATGTGGTTAAGGCACATGTTTTTCTATTTACAGTAGTACAATTAGCAATACTAATAACAGGTGATGAAATTTAGAAATTGACAAACATTTGTGTCTAATGGGTTCGTACTCTACATCATAGAAACAAGCATTATAGCTGTATAACAAAGCAGATCTTAAATTGGGAATTTGTACTTAAATTATTTCCCCTGAATTCTCTTTTGACACTTCCCCTTCATGCACCTTGAGTCTTCCAGTTATACTAGCTCACCTCAGTTACCTGTGGCCATCTCAGTGTCACAGGGATGCTCTTGTAGTTCTCAGCCTCAGTCTGGACATGGCTGGGCCCAGCAGTACACCTCAGTTTACCAGCTCTAGATCTACTGGACTTGAACTCGACTGGAAGGACCATCCTCGGGTCTGCTTGCTGTGTTTGGCTCCTTTCAGCTGAGCCCACCCCAAGTGGACTACTAGGACCCTCTAGCTGCAGATCCCATGGCTCCTTCCTACAAGTCCCACCAAGGTGGAGTGGGCTAACTGCACCCAGTGACCTTTTTGTCCTCATGGCTCCACTGCATAGATTTTACACAGAATTTTGGTGTACACAAGTGTGCAATTCTGTTGACATAGGAACCAATATTTCAGGAAATTATTCTTTTGATATGCATATATTAGACCTAAATAGATACATAAAGTGGTCCAAACTAGTTGTACTAATTTGCACTTCAATCAATAGCCTATGAGAGTTTCACTACCTCCACATTTTCACAATGTTTTCTATCATTGGTCTTTTTATATTAGCTACACTAATATGTGTGTAGTCATAATTCACTGTGATATTTTTATTTCTCTCCTAACTAATTATGTTTACTGACAACTTTTATATCTTAATTAATATTTTAGTTTGGACCTGGAATGTCCCCCATAGGCTCACGTATTGAAGGTTTTGTAACCAGTTGCTAGAACAATTAGCAAGTGGTGAAAACTTTAGGACATAGGGCAGGTAGGAAGAACTGGGAGTGCCCTTAGAGAGTGTATTTTAGCCTCTCTCTCTCCCTCTCTCTTATTTCCCTTCTTCCTCTCTTCCTCCCTTTCTCCTGCCCTCATTAGCCTTCCTGACCACGATGATTTCAACATCTTTGTCTGAGCACACTCTCCCTGCTGTGCTGTCCTCCTCTGCCATAGCTCTTCAATTACAGGGCCAAAAAACATAGACTAAGTCTTCTCAAACCCTGAGTGCAAATAAGTTTTCCCTCCTTTAAACTTCTTTTCAGTATTGATTCAGAGCATGAAAAAACTGACTAATACAATTTGGAAAGTACATGTTCAAGTCTGTAAATGTTTTTAGATTGTATCATCATTTTTTCTTAGGATTATTAGGAATTCTTTACGTATCTCTTGACATCAACCCTTTGCCAGTTATGAATATTACATTTTTCCCACTCTTAATTCTCTTTTTATTCTCTCAATGGTGCTTTTAGATTAATAAAAATTCCTTACATCAATAAACTCCAAGAAAGATGGTTCAAAACACCAATATAGAGAATAATAAAGAGATACCACGATAGATATGATATGTATGTTAAAATAATAAACCAATAATATATTAACACTGTGCCAAATCTTGGTATAATAATCATCCATGCACTCTAAATTTTCATTGTATAAACCACAACCACTACATAAACTTATAAAATTAAAAATTAAAAAATAGCCTCTAGGTTGTTACTCTTCAAATATGGGTATCACTTCATTTATTCAACATTTCTTTATGTCTTCTAAATGTCAGATTTTATGTGATAGGATTCAGATAAAACAGTGAAGTAAAAAGATATGTCTTTAGCTTCACAAAGCCTACAATTATGGGATAAAAACATTAACAATTTCTGTAAAATTTCATTCTCATTATGGCAAATTCCACTTCGAATGGCTTCAAAATTTCTACTCCTCTACGTAACAGGGACCTTATCAGACTACAGAAACACAAAAAACATTGTCTGAGAAAGTTACACACAAGCAGGGACTGGAAGTGCAGCAAAAAGTTTACTAAGGGCTGGTGAGATAGCTCAGTGGTCTAAAGCACCTGCTTAGGAAAGCTTAGGCAGCTGCAGGAGACCGCAGTTCTATGCCCAGCACCACATGCCATGCCAGCCCAGCCCTCAAGGCAGGCTGAGCTGGCCAAAAGTAATAAATAATAAATAAATAAATAAATAAATAAATATTTACTAAATGAGGAGGGTAGAAGATCAGGCAAGACAAGAAAGCAAAATTCAGAAAGAATGAGCAACTTCACATATATACATACATATATACATACATACATACATACATACATACATACATACATGAACACAGAGAAAGACACACAGATGGACAGACAGACAGACTACTGAAGACTATATGATGCAGAGATTCAGCTGCTTTAGATCAAAGTCTAATTGATTATAAATTCTAAATGAAAGGCAAAACGACACAATGATACACCATCATTTTAAATTGTAAGTGGCTGTGATGTTTGGAAAAGAGAGACAATGAAGAACACAGAGCTTCAAGACACTGTCCTCCATCCACATGGCTAAAACTGAATAAAGGATCTACAAACTGCAGCACAGGGTTTCATGATAAATCCTGAGAGGATATAATACTTGTTATATAAGTCTTGCTTTATCTTGGTCTTAACCATCCAGCAGAAAAGTAAAAACAAAGTATAAAAAATAAAGCCATATTAATAGTACCACATGCCATGAGAAAGTGGCACTAAAAAGTTCAAGTCAACAACTTCTGATATTGACAGTCCTACAGATAGCCCACTACTATTATGAACTACTGGACTATATTGGAATATTTTGCTGAATTCATTCACCTACAATATTTAAATGGCAATGGAATACCCTTCTCTAAACTAAACAAAAATGTGATTCAAATGAATGACTATTTTGTATCTGTATATTCAAAATAGTTAGGATAGATATACAGCTACTTTCTCTTAATTCATTGAGAAGAAAGGTTTGTTCTAATAGTGTTTGTGGACAGGATATCATTCTGCATCTTGTACAATGAATAACCATTAAGACAACAACATGCAATGTATTTATTATTGAAACTGTCCTACTAATTGATTTTGAAACAGTCTCATTGCTATTTGTTTCTCAAAAAAATTCTTTTTAAAAACAGTTTCCTCAAAACTCATAGGGATAGTGAAGATTTGTAGACTTTACATGTATAGAATGGGCACCCTATTCATCAACCAGGCCCAGAGGCTTAACAGAATCTCAGAGGAAAATGGCATAATACCCAAGGAAGACTATTCCAGGGCTTGCAGCATCAGTAAAAATCCCTGTTACTCAGTTTGATCCAGTATAAGTAGGGTTGTTAACCTTTATAAGATAATACAGGTTGTGACAACAAAAATTTCATCAATGGTGGCCAGCGTGCAGACTGAAGATCTGTGGTCATCCAAAAAACTCGGTATTTTACATGAACATGGATACTTCAATAACAATTATGATTGAATCTCCTATCAAATGTTGATGGGGTGTATGGTCTGTGAGAAAATTAAATCATATATAGAAATGTTTCTTACACTTTATATTTTATACTAAAACCCATGCACATTACAAGATTTAATATCGAGGAGAAGTAGTAAAATCTGGAAAGACTAAAAGCAGTGTGAGCTGAGATCTATAGGTATCTTCCATAGGACTCCCTTGGTAGTAACTAGGAAAGAAGTAGTTAAATGTGCAACATCAGTGGAGACAAATGCTCAGTGAATAAAAGAATGGATGATTTTGGCCTGTTCATGGACACCTTCCAATTTCCAGAAATGCACCCTTTCTATCTTACCTCCATTTTTCCCACAGGAGAGACACAGAGAATGTCAGCTGACTTATCTTAATCTATTGCTTCCCAATAGTGAAAGTAGGCCTCCCAAATGGCTACCAAGGTTATAGGGCCAAAAAATTTGCTTTGCAGTTAACTGAGAAAGAAGGAACTCCTTGAGTTATGTGTCATTAGTGAAGGCTAATGTCATTAGGTACAAGAATCTGAATTTGCATGGAAATCATTGCAGAGAATTGTTTCTTTCCCATGCCAGTATTGATTTCCCAGGCCCGTTAGCTGCTTAATGTTACTGCTTTTAATTGATTACTCCAAGGGAGTCTTTCAATAGCAGGTTTCTTCAATTGAGATGCCAGTACATTCATTGAATGTGATTCAACAACCCCAATTGACTCTAGAGACCTCTGCCTTTCTATAACATAATTACAGCAGACCCAAACAGTTTAATAAATAATATGGCTATTCCAAATGGAACACCCAGCTTAAAAATATGAACCTGTCCAGTTCTATTTACCTGCTAAAAATCAATTATCTGGTAATATATTTGCAGCAACATCCAAAGTTGGGTGTCTAAGGTTTATTTTAAAGCCTCTTCTTGCTTCAACCTCTGTTTGTGTGTGGAATCTCTGAAATATCTGTGCTCACTCTCTTGCCTTAGTAAGTAGTGAATAACTCAACCTAAGAATCTCCTTTAGCTAACCAGATATATCACAATGTGCAGTAGTAGGAACACCATCATCACCATGAAGAACTAGAGAAGTTGGGAAGAGGTGGAGTGAAAGCATACTGAGAATATGGCAGCTCAAGGCACTCCTTAGTTATTTATCTAACCCCCATAGGAGCTTCTTATTTTCTCACAATATATCCTAAGTAATCATCAAAGGAAAAATGACCTGGCTCATAATTCAATCCAATTGATCAAATATTATGCGCTTTGCTGAGGGAAATATAAATATCCACCCACTAGTTCAAGGACACAGGGATGCTTTTCTTATATCTCAGTCTATTTGATCCCCATTTCTCCAAGGAGTACATAATTATTTTCAGTCAATCCATGCTCTTTCCCACTATCTCTGAGCTTTATCTCTGAGCTTTGGGTTGAGATACGAAAGTACTTGATGCTCAATTATTGCATCCATTCACCTGGAATCCACTGAAAGGTGAATTATTGTGTACCCCATTGATCGTTTCTACATATTTGCTTCATTAATATGCCAATTCCACCCAGGCCTCATGTTCTGATGCACTCAGATCAGTGCTGTGTTTCTTCAAATTTGAGCTTAATTTTTCTCATGTACCAGAGTGTGTACTCAGAAGTGTATTCAGAGTGTGCATTCAGAAGATATTTGATTCTTTCTATATCTCATAAAGTCCAAGGAATTGGAAAAAGGTCTCAACCCTTATCTCCCAATATAACACATTCAGCCAAGTCCACCCTCCTAGGTGGGCCCAGGAGTACTCTACAGGGCTTGCTGCTTCTTACTGTGTGGGAAGTGGCAATACACAGCCGCACCTTTTTTCTCATTTCTCTCACCCACTGCCATTCATTGAGGATTACATTATTTCTGTAACCTCCATCTTATCCTGCAAAGGCTGGCTATAATGCTTCTATTAGGGAATACACATAATAGAAGGAGGAAGATACCTAATAGAAGGAAGAAGTCATGTTTTTCCCCAAGTCATGTTTTTCTAATGATGTGATACAGGTATTTCCATAGTCAGAGAACTTCCTTGTCTTTAGCCTCTGAATCTGATTCATTGCCTGTGATCCCAGTATTGACACTGTACTTTCTACACAACACAAATTCTGTGATATCCATTGTGGTTATCCTTGATAATTGCTGGCAGATAAACTAATGATGATGCTTATATTCATGCATATATACCTGTGGTTATTTCTCTGTAGCCTGATCTGATTCAAACCTTACTAGTTGAATTCTATTACTATGTACCTATAAAAACAAAATCGTTAAAAAAAAAATAAAATAAAATAAAAACAAAATCATTAAACCCTAACTGATTACATGCCTGACACAGTCCCAGAATTCCCCTGACCACTAAGCTCTCCTGAATTCTAAAGTCTTGCCTATTTCAGTGAGGCGTATTCTGTCACTACTAGCAGTTATTCTCAAAGGTCTTGAACAGATGTAATAATAAATATAGCCTAGAATTGAGGTCATATCACATCTTGCACTCTTAGAAGTGGAATGAGCTATTTGACACTTGTGATTGTAATACACAGTTCTGGTAAATAAGTTAGAAGTGCTGTTTTACAATGCCTAAGCTCACGTCTCCAGTTTCTAAGTCAGAATTCACATTTGAGTGGTCTATCTGAAGCCTCCTGGTAGCTTAATAGGTGAATGCTATACATTTTAGACTATCAATCCTTTCTTATTGGAATCACTGTATTCACTCAGAGACAAAACATCTCAAAACTAAGAAATCTCTACTTCCTGGGTTGCTTGCAGACCATATTAGCTGTGTAGATATGATATCATCGCCTTATGGAGTCCAAGCTCCTCATGCTTAAGCAACTACAGGTAGAGAGGAGAGGAGTAAAGCTACCAATGAGTACAAAGATGCTCATTTCTCTAGAGTTTTGCCACAGAGCTCTGGGGGATGAGATTAAAGATAAGAAAAGTATAAGGCAGCTATAGATAGAAGATACTTCATCTGTAAAGTTCCTAATTTATATTGCAAATGACAGAACTCCCTGAGTAGTAGAGACAGTGGAGAAAATTATTCTCAGGATGGGTCATCTGGCAAGGAATAGAGGAGGTCTCCTTATAAGGTCCTAATGGTACCTTTGGTACCAGGGTGAGGATGGAAAAGATTTATAGGTAAAGGCAAAAAAATCTCTGAAGAATACATGACCCCAGGAAACAATGGGAATATTTCCTGCAGGCAATCCAATAGGCTGAATTTAGAGGATACTAGGAATCCACAATAGACACTAGAGGTGGTGGTATATCAGAGTACCAGGAGATCGATAGCTGCTAAGAGAGAAGCCAATTCTCAAGTTTGTAATACCAAGAAAACACAAAATATTCTTTATTCCTTTAATCTCACCATGAGCACTATGGAACAGACTTGAAGCTTGATTAGTTACATACATAATGCTTTCATTCAACATTGAGTTTCACACTGGATAGACTCACAGAAAAACATGGCAAATTGGATTTATTATTCAGGTGCACTCTCTCTTTGTTCCTTTTTAAGACTGTCTCATCCCAGATGTAACTTGCTGCCTACAGATACACATATAATACCTATCAATTATATCTTCTCACACTGATGCTGTGTGCAGAAGTCCCTGGGTGCTGGGTCCTATGCCATGATTTCTTCAAACCAATCATATGAAGACATAGTAGACTCAATTTTTACTTTAATTTTATTATTACATTTGATCTTATTAGCACATAGTTGTAATAAATAATGATTATGATTATCAAGGGGACTTGGTACATGTAAATACCATAATATTCCCTTTCCCTGCACTCTTTCTCCTCCTTCCATCTCTGGGTCACCTTCCAGTTTCAAATAGATCATCTCCCTGTATCCCATTATTATGTATTTTGTCCAATAATTTATTTATATATATTGGATTTATCATACTATAGAATACATATGGTATCTAGGTTTATGTGTTAGAATAAACTTCATTAAAATTGTGGTCTCATGGTACATCCATTTTCCTATAAGTGACTCAAGTTTGTCCTTCCTATGGCAGAGTAGTTCTGTGCATAAATACCATATTTTTCATCCATTCACCTGTCAATAGAAATAGAAAGGATAAAACACATATATATCATGTGTTGTGCTTTTATATATGTATGTATTATGTTAATATGATAATTTTAATACTTTCAGGACGATACTTAGATGAGGAGTAGCTGGATTAAAAGGAATTCCTACTTTCAGTTTTTCAAGGAATCTCCATATCCATTTCCTAAGTTGTTGTACTAGTTTACATTCCCACCAAAAATGTACAGGTGTTCTGTTTCCCACCCAACCCCATCCATATTTGTTAATGATTTCTTGACAATAGATACTCTCTCTGAGTAACATGGAATCTCACTACTGTTTCAATTTGCATTTCACTGAGGGCCAGAAATGTTGAAAATCTTTCTGTGTTTATTGGTTATTTGTATTTCCTCTGTGAAGTGCCTATTCATTTCGTGTTATAGCTTATATATAGATGATATCCCACAGCCTATTTCAACACACAGATAGAGGTTTGGGGAGATGAAGGGATTGTGGGTGTGTGGTACTGAATCATAAGTATGTGACTGTGGATAAGTCCCTTAATGGGTTCATAGCTGGGCATAAAATTGAGAGATGAAGCCTTTGGGAGGAGGTGACAACAGGAACTGTTTGTCTCTGCGATCCTCATAAGCCATGCTGCCCTTCTTTGGAGCCAGCTGGTTAAGGATTGAAATATCCATAAACATCAAGGTAAAATAAATATTTCCTTCTCTAGCTGGTGGATATCAATTATTTTGCCCCACCAACAAGAATGTAATTAACATATTTCCAGTGCCAATTTATGGCTGGCCCTTTTATACAAAGGGGTCTATTTTTTTCAGTTATCTCTACATACCATTTTTCTTTTTTTATTCATTTTACTGAGAAACAAATAGTAATGTGACAGTTTGAGAAACAATTAGTAAGAAAGTTTCAATAATTAATACTTTGTATATTGTTGTCTTCATAGAAGTATTTCATAGTAAAAGATGCAGACATGATATCCTGTCCAAACACTACTAGTACAAATCTTTCTTTTCATTGAATTAAGAGAAATTAGCTATATGTCTATCCTAACTATTCTGAATATACAGATATAAAATATTCCTTCATTTATATCCCTTTTTTTGTTTAGTTTTGTCAGAGATGGGTGGGTATTCCACTGCCATTTAAATATTGTAGGTGCAATATACCCCACCGACCTAAAGAAATCATTCCTAAAATTTATTTGGAACCATAAAAGACCTATAATAACAACGGCAATCCTGGGCAACAAAGACAAAGCATGAAACATTATAATTGTCGACTTGAAGCTATACTACAACCTACGTCATAAAATCAGCATGGTACTGGCAACAAAATAGACCTGAGGATCAATGGAATAGATTGGAAGATGCAGAAGCCTCTACAAACACACTCAGTCACTTTATCTTCAATAAAGGGGACAAACAGGCTTACTGGAAAAAAGATAGCCTCTTTAACAAATGGTGCTGGGAAAACTGGCTTGCTACATGACAAAAACTAAAACTTGACCCGGGTCTATCACCATGCACTAAGCTACAGTCAAAATGAAATAAAGATCTAAACATTAAAACAGAAACACTCAATCTCCTGGAAGACAAAGTACAAGGAACTCTTGAAGACATAGGGGTAGGCAAACAGTTCATGAACAAAAATCAAATCACAAGGGTAATACTTGAAAGAATTCACAACTGGTACCTACCCATATTGAGAAGTTTCTGCATTTTAAAAGAAATAACCAACAAATTGAAAAGACAACCCACAAAGGTCTGCTCTCTAGAATTTACACAGAACTAAATAACATTAGGGCCGCAAAATTTGAACGCCCAATCCAGAAATGGGCATCTGAAGTAAACACACACATCTCAGAGTACGAAATTAAATAAGTGAGTAAATATATGAAAAAGTGTTACACATCACTAGCCATCTGCGAAATGCAAATTAAAAGAACACTGAGATACCATCTCACTCCACAAAGAATGGCTATCATAAGGAAATCAACCAACAACAAATGTTGGAGAAGTTGTAGGGAAAAGAGAACACTTCTCAACTGCTGGTGAGAATGTAGACTGGTACAACCATTGTGGAGGTCAGTTTGGAGACTCCTCAAAACAGTAGGACTAGAAATCCCATGTAAACCATCTGTCCCCCTACTGGGAATTTTCCCAAAGGATCTGGATACATTGTTTCATAGTGATATATGTGTACCTATGTTTATAGCAGCACAATGTTTGATAGCAAAATCTTGGAAACAACCAAGATGTCCATCACATGAGGAATGGTTGAAAAAGATGTGGTGTTTCTATATAATGGAGTATTACTCAGCTGTTAAGAATGATAAGCTTGAAGCATTTATACTGAAGTGGATGCCACTTGAACATATACTCATAAGTGAAATAAACCAGACACACAAGTGTAAATATCATATAGTCTCCCTAGTATAACAAGCAAAAAGCAGAAATACAAATGGAAACGTACAATAACAACTAAAATCAGTTGAGTCCGATAAGGCAAAGTGAATGGCATATGCTGTAGGATACTAATCAGCTTTTCTTCTGGATGGTTAACAACCTAAGTTCACAGATCAAAGTTGGAGAAATAGAAGAGCCACAAGGCCAGCCAACATTTTGGACCTAGCCTTTCAAGGTCAACGAAGACTCAGGACATAGGGGAACCTGTACTGTAACATCATGAAACTCAGTTGAGGTCCAAATTTTCTGAACAAGGAGATTATGGAGCCACAGAGGAAAGAGATTGAAGTTCTGTAGTGTGCCTGGGGGGAGTCACATGGAGAGAAAACTTTCTCTCAGGCTCTCACAGAGAGCAAACTGGTCAAGCATTGGTCGTGACTCATCCACATGGATGACACAGACAAAGGATCTACAGAATAAGGTACAAGACTACAAGATAAACCCTGAGGGGACTTCACTGAGCTCATAAGAATCATAAAGTACATGTATTGGTATATAAGTCTTGCTCTATCTAGGTCTTAACCATCCAGCAGAAAAGTATAAAAATGAGGTATATAATGTGGGGCCATAATAATAAGTTGAGCTGTAAATGGCTGTGGTAGACGACTTCTTGGGATAACTCACTATTGTTGTGGAATGCTGGAATATGTTGGATTGTGTTGCCAAGTTCAAGCACCTAAGTTAGTTGAATGACAATGGAGTGCCCATCTCTGACAGGTGTAGACAAAGGAAGGGGTATAGAAAGGAAGAATCATGATGTGTGTGTATGGACAGTACAGTTGGGATAGATAACGCTGTGCTTCTACATAATTCTATGAGAGGCAAGATTTTCACTAATGGTGATTGGAGAGGATATTATGTCAGCTTCTAGTACTATGGACAACCACTAGGAAAATAACAAGCTAGAAAGTATTAATTATTGAATGTTTGATTTAATTCAGGTATAAAAAATAAGATACGCAAAGTACTACACTCTCTTAATTTACTGATAAGAGGCATATGGTATAAAAATGTCTGTAAGTATAATATCATGTATGCACCTTCTATGATACCAAAACATTATGAAAACAGTTTGCAGTGTATTAATTTATAAAATCCGTCTTGTGAAGGTATCGTAAAACTGTCTCACTGATATCTGTACTTCAACAAAACAACAACAACAAAAAAAAAAAAAACACTGAGATATCATCTAACTCCAGAATGAATGGCTACCATAAAGAAATCACCCAACAGCAAATGTTGCAGAGGATTTGGGGAAAAAGGATCCCTTCTTAAGTGCTGGTGCAAACATTATGGAAATAAGTGAGGAGACTCCTTAAAAATCTAGGACTGGAAATCCCATTCAGAGCAGCAATTCTCCTACTGGGAATTTTCCCAGAGGATCTGAAAATGCTGTATCATAATGATATATGTGTACCTATGTTTATAGGAGCATAATTCTTGATAGCCAAATCTTGGAAGCAACCAACATGCCCATCATATGAGTAATGCATGAAAAAAAATGGTATTTTTCTTGTATGGAGTATTACTTGGCTATAAAGAATGACAAATTTGAAGACTTTATATTTATATGGATGCCACTTGAAGATATACTCATAAGTGTAATAAACCAAATCCATATGTGTAAATATCATATAGTCTCCCTAGTATAAGAACTCAAAAGAAGAAATACAAAAAAAAAAATGTATAACACAATTAAAAGTAAAGTGAAAACCTGAGGATTAAACAACAAAGAGAGGGAAAGGAGAAAATTAGGAAACATGACAGGGGCAAAGCCATATTATTTATATGCACAAGATGAGTAAGGGAATG
>PVKA01023963.1:0-34872 GCA_004027165.1 Ctenomys sociabilis
CTCACAGAGAGCAATCTGGTCAAGCATTGGCCGTGACTCATCCACATGGATGACACAGACAAAGGAACTACAGAATAATGTACAGGACTACAAGATAAACCCTGAGAAGACTTCAATGACCACATAGGATATATAAAGTTCTTGTGTTGGTATGTAAGTTTTGATCTACCTAGGTCTTAACCATCCAGCAGAAAAGTATGAAAGTATATAAATGAAGTATACATCGTGAGCCCACAATATTAAGCTGAGCTGTAAATGGATATGGTCGACAATTTCTTTGAATAACTCACTATGCTTGCAAAATTATCTTTAAATATTACTCATCCAGATTTTGCAGAGTTCATCTTTGTAAACTATTTCACAGAAATCACTTTTCCTAACAATCTATGACTATGTGAAAAAAATTTTTGCTCTTAGATTATTTTTTCTTAGTCATTGGTCCATAGAACTTTCCTTATCTGACCAGAAAAAAGTATATATAACCTATAAATCTCATTATTTATCAAACAATTGAATAGATAAACTGTTTAGGATTGCTGCAGGAATTAGATAAAACTAGGTAATCAGTTGAAAACTGATATTTAGGATGACTTCCAAATGTATTTTCTCTGTGAATCTTTTTTCAGTTTTGAATATTAAAACATCTGTATGATTTTAGGTCTTACATACATTATTACTGTTTCTTTATGAATATATTGGTAGTTTAATACATGGGAAATATCCTATCGACTATTCCATCTATGTGTAGAAGTGACTGGCATAACATGTTTACTGCAGTTTCAAAAATCAAATTTATACGGTAGCAATAAAGTAAAACACCCTGCAAAGATCTGAAAGGAAGGCTTTTGAAGAGTGATAAATGTATGAGGGGACAGGTATTTCAACCAGATTTGTTTATTGACTTATTTCATTCTTCCTTGAACTTAGGACCCCATATCTAGTAGAAATGTGCATTCCCATTTAGCCATATCTTAAAAGAGTTAAACCTGATTGAAGCTTTACACAATGTATAGAGTACTGAAAATGTCCAATGTTACCCCATTAATGTATATACAATTTAAAAAGAAATTTTTAACAATATTCCAACCTTTTGACATTTTCTATAATGTCAGTATGATCAATCATACTACTCCTTTAATTATTAATAGTATGTATAATATTTTTGTTTGAACCTACATAACATGGAAGTACTGGTATTAAATGTCATCTATGTCTATCCATTGTATCAGATGTTTTTGAGGACACAAAATTATGAGTGACTACTAAGATAAATATGATTTCTCATTAGTACTAAGATACTAATGAGAAATCATATTTAGTTTTGATTCTCATTTGAGTTATGTTTAGTTTGTAGTTTAGTTTTATTATTGAATATTGAACCCACTATAGTGAAGGTGTAGAATAAAATTGAAACAGCATAGAAACAAGGCAGACATCTCTGAATGATCTGAAAAATGTTAGGATTCTTTTTCTGCCCATAGCATTAGTATTAGATTATTTACATTTTAGTAAGTAAAACAGATAGCACTATATTTAGTAAATTCAAAGGACATAAATCACGTATCACATGTGTCGCTAATATTATACAAAATTGTTTATGTGATATTGGTTCTATTGTCTTGTGCCCTGAACTTTCCTCAAATAGTTGAAAGTTAAAGAAAATAGCTACAGGTGATTCCTGTTTAATGACTTACCTGTTTAAGCACTGGTCTTATAATTTTCTATTCAAACTTATGACCTACCTTTATTTCTTATACAGTATATCTTGCTTATAGTGCTTCAGTGTCTTTTCTGTACAGACATCTCATTTATACAATACTGTAATCTTTGTTGATCATACTGTGAATATTGTATGTAAGAGCTATGCAAATGAAAGTAAAGTCATCAAGTGCAATTTCCTTTGTTCTGTACATAGTAATGTACACACTATATACAATTCCTCATTTAGTGACTAATTCATTCAATAATCTAGTCACAGGACCAGAGCTAGGTAGTCAAATGAGTGTCTATACTAGCAATATCAGAAAGGAAGAATCATGATGTGTGTGTATAGACAGTACAGTTAGGATAGATAACGCTGTGCTTCTACATAATCCTACGAGAGGCAAGATTTGCACTAATGGTGGGTGGACAGAATATTATGTCAGCTTCTAGTACTATGGACAACCACTAAGAAAATAACAAGGTAGAAAGTATTAATTATTGAATCTTTGATGTAATTCAGGTATAAAAAATAAGATACGCAAAGAGCTACACTCTTCTGATAAGATACATATGGTATAATGATGTCTGTAAATATAATATCATGTATGCACCTTCTATGATACCAAAACATTATAAAAACAGTTTGCAATGTATTAATTTATCAAATCCATCCTGTCAAGATATCTTAAAACTGTCTCATTGATATTTGTACTTCAATAAAGCAAAAATAAAAAAGAAGAAAAAAAAGAATTATCAAATGAGTAGAGTTAAAATTAGCATTTACAAATAAAGTACAATTTATTATGCATGCAAAATTAAGACTCCAGACATAGAAAGCTAATTACTAGAAAAGCTGAACTTCATACCTGTGTTTCTGAATATTAGTACAAATAGCAAATAGGGAAAATAAAGAACATTTATTTGGTTTTCAACAATACATGCTTTTAAATATCTGATGTAAGGTTTCTGTGGGCAAAAGAAGATCTTAACAGAATGTAAGTTTATATGCAAATGGCCCTTTTCATCTTGTTTTAAATTGCTTACCAAACTGAAAATAATAATTCATTTTGCCAATAATAACCTCAAGATATATTTAATAACTCAAGATTTTTTGAACCATTTCATTTGTTTGATGAAATTCAGCTTAATAGCACACATGTGGCTCCTTATACATTCAAGAAAATTGCTACATTTTTCTTTTCAAAAGGTTAAAGTTAGCAGTTAACAGTATATTTTAAGTTTTTCAAATTTAAAAGATACTTTAATTCTCTGTAGGTGCAAGTAAGTCTCTGTCACAAAATTTTTTAAAGGAATTATATGCTCCTAGACTAAATTTCTAATATTCAGCTCATGGCTTTGAGCTGTGCTTCCAAATGCACACAGTAGCATCACCAAGTACATGATAGAGGTGCCAGATCCTGGTCCCGACCCAGACCCATGAAATCAGAAACTCTGGAAATGAGGCCAGGAAGCTGTTGAAGAAGCCCTCCTGACAGTTAACATGCATGATAAAAACATGTCACGTCGACATCTGGACTTTAAAACCATACAGCAGTATTGGTAGTGGTGAAGAAAAATATCAAGGGGGATGTTTTCATCAGAGAGTCTTGAAAAGGTCTAATGAGTCATATATGATTTGAGATGGACAGGTGCATGGAGTTGGGAATTGTGATAAGAACATTGACGTCATTGATATCTTTGGGCAGTCATAACTTCAATAGGGATGCATTAAACAGACGAGAATCAGCACAGGGTGGAGAGGCATTTAAATGATTGGTAGGTTTGAAATAAGGTAATTTGTTTGATTGTAAAGTAAGCAGAGAGATTGTCTTTCCATCAGTTCTTTATAGAGCAGAGATGTCTTTGACTTGATGATAGCCCCAATGAAAGCAACACTCCTGAGATTGTTTTTCTCAGTATCATGGTGGGTTTCAGATCCAGTGTACTTCATAATTCTCAGAGAAATTATTTTGTATATATATGTCCAGCTTATTTCTTCAAAAATTATGATATATGACATCCTAGTACAACATCCTAACAAAATGATGCAGAAGGACTGTAAGTAGGCAGTGAGATTGACTTACCTGCCTCGTGTTATTCAGGATTGTTTGCCCATTGAAAAACAATTTATTAAAAATAAATGTGAAAATGAAAATATTCTCAATAACCTCCTTGTTTCATAAATCCACCCTTATGGCAAATTTAGTTTCAGGGCAGTTACTAAGCATCACAATTTAATGAATTAAAAATAAGTAATTGTTATTAGTAACAATGAATAATAGCAACTCAAAGGCCATGTAGTGATCTGTACTAGGAAAAGAAAATACCACTGATATTTTTATGGTCTGGTAGTAACTACTAGCAAAGGCTCATTCGGACTGATCTGTAATCTTTTTGCTTATCACTGCTATGGGTAATACAAGGCTACCCCATGCTTTTTTCTGTCTCCCCTAGCAATTTGGAAGCTGAGACTATTTTAATTATTATTTTCAGGAGAAGAGTATATGAGTAATAATGAAATAACTAAAAACATTGATTTCTGAGGATACATAATATCCATGCAGAATAAGAGAGAACCTAAAGCTGAAACATGGAGCATACCATCTGGAGGAACCAAAAGTGACATATACATGAATAAGAAGCCCTGGATGATATCTATGAAACACAACAGATAATTTTAGAACATGCAATATAAGATAAATGTGCTTATGTATTAATAAGCAAATATATCTGGAAATGTATTTTTAAAAGCAACCAATCAACACTTTTAAAGTGATTGCTAACATAGGGTATGATGTGATTTGCACTGGATGAGATGGTGGATTTCTAGAGTTGCACAAAAAGTGCTTATTTTCAAGTGATTCAACTTAGGACAAAGTTTATTTGATAAGTGATTTTGGTGCTGTTAATGGTAACCCATCACTTATGTTGTGGCTTAGAGTCATGGAAGAAATATATTAAGTAGAAAGGTACAATATGTTAAAGTTTCATTGAAAAAGCCACGTGATATTTATATTAGTTTAACTATCATGTAAAGAGATGTCTAAATTATAGTACATATCAAATGATAGTTTTTATGGGCTGAGGATATAGCTCAGTGGCACAGAGCCAGGTTGGCAAGTACAAGGCCCTGAGTTTTGATTGCTTGTCCAACAAAATATAAGGGACAGCAAAAAAAAATCTCTGATTAGAAATAATAACCCTGTGTTTATAGGAAAGTGTCAACTAGTAGATAAAATTTTATGCAATATTTTGCTATCATGTAAAACACAATGACATTAGAATAGTTTTATCAAAATACCACTGTGGTTTAATGACTTAGAAAATTACTATTCCCATAATATACAACAGACTAGTTCCTTAAAATGGCATAGAAGTTGATTTATTTAAATTATGTTTGGTTTATTTACAACTTTAGTAGATGAAAGAATGTATCAGTGTAGAGAGATATATAAAGATCCTTGAATATCAACTAATAAAAACCTGATGTCTAAAATTAATGTGAATTGTCTTTTGCTTAAAATGTTTAGCGTGACTAATTTTTAAAAATAATTGTGGTGATTCTTTTGTCATAGGCATAAGTCACTACTTATATCTTAAATTCAGATTTTTTCTAATGCCTTATTGCACAACAATATTATCTAAAAAAAGTATTCTGAGTACTTTATAAAAACAACTAAATGAGTTCAAGCACCTAAGTTAGTTGAATGTCAATGGAGTGCCCACTTTTGACAGGTGTAGACAAAGGAAGGGTTGTAGAAAGAAAAAATCATGATGGGTGTGTATAGACAGTACAGTTGGGATAGATAACGCTGTGCTTCTACATAATTCTATGAGAGGCAAGATCTGCACTGATGGTGGTTGGACAGGATATTATGTCGGCTTTTAGTACTATGGTCATCCACTCGGTAATTAATTATTGAATTTTTGATATAATTCAGGTATAAAAAAATAAGATAAGTAAGCAACTACACTCTTAATTCACTGATAAGAGATATCTGCTAAAATAATATCTGTAAATATAATATCATGTATGCACCTTGTACAATACCAAAACGTTATGAAAACAGTTTGCAATGTATTAATTCATCGAATCTGTATTGTTAAGGTGTCTTGAAACTGTCTGATTGACATTTGTATTTTAATAAAATAAAAATAAATGAAAAAAAAACACAAAAAAAGCCAACTAAATGATTTACAAGTTGGATTCCTTTATCATTTATTATTTCTTGATTGTTATAGCTGTACATAAAAGTAAAATCAACTTTAGTAATTTAAAATGCCACATATTGCACTCTATAGAGTTTCCCATGCAGAAGAAAAAATAGAGAAATGAGGTCTGATAGGTTAAAAATTAGAGGAATAGCCTTTCAAAAACAAAATTCCAGTATGCATTCCATGAAGTTATGGGAACATAAACTATTTGGGGAGGACAGTATATTATCTCCTCTAGATATGGTCTTTATTCTATCTCAGTAGCACCGAAGCTTTAGCTTTTGTGGGAATTACATGCAGCACTCATTTTGCACAAGTTGATAAGCCTTAGCTGTGGGATTTCTGAATCACTGGGACAAAAGTGGAATCTAAGCATTTTCATTTCTGAGAAGTTCCTTGATGATACTGAAACTGCTGCTCCAGGAAAAGTTCTTTGAGAAACACCATAATCTCAGCATTATGAGAAGCTGTGCACTTGGTACACACATAGTAAAACATAAAAATCAAACAAAAAGGAACCTTTAAAAAGTGCATCAACTGTTTTTAAAGATAATTGTTATGATTCTTAACTTTTAACTTTTCACAATGAAAACATTCTGCATATTCATGAAGATTACTGGAAAGAGACTTTTTGTCTCATTTACATTTTTTCTTCTCTGGACAACTAAGATACAGGATCTGTACTTGAGTTTGATGGACATTTCTCAGCTTGCAAAGACACCACGATCTGCATGTGCTCAATAGATTCATGCATGTGAACTTGAAATGGGCAATTTCTGCTGTATTTTGTCCTCCCTCTCAAGCTAGTTCATCAATACTTTTGATGAACATAAGCCTGATGATTACTGTCTTTGATAAGCATAGTGTGGCTGGGCAGTTACTCAAATGAGGTTATCAAAGACTAGAGAAGATTGTTTCAGAAACTCTAAAATGACTCAACACTTTTCTTATTATTTTAAAAAACAAAAATAAACAATATAAACAATGGCATAAAATTTCAAAACAAGGTTGTAGGAGAGTAGCCATAGTACATTGCATATTATTACCTTCAAAGTAGTTGCTCATTTTACAGCATATAGCCATGAAAAATTGATCAAACAATATAGGTGTAAACCTTTCCTTTCAATGAGGTAATAGCAAGACTGGTACAAACACCTTGGAAGTCACTGTGGAGAATCCTCAAAATCTAGGATGAGAGGTCCCATTTAACCCAGCCATTCCCCTCTGGGTATTTTCCCAGAAGAATTAAAAACATCATACCAATACACTGTATTTATGCACCTATGTTTATAGCAGCACAATTGTCCATAGCTAAACCTTGTAAACAACATTTTGTTCTTGGAGTTGGGATGTGATAGCCAATATACTTTCTGTGCTGGGAGACTTCTCAGTATCTTCATTTCCTTTTCAACTAAGTTGATGACTGGCACTAGGGGAACTAGAGTTCTGTAGAGAAGTCATATGCAAATCACCTCCTGCCAGAAAAGAGAGGCTTTATAGGTGAGGTGAAATCTGTTTCAATGGAGAAATATAGAAAAGAAGCAGCTCTGCTGATTGGAAAAAAATACCCTTATGCATAGTGTGTTGCTTACTATGGGGCTGGGATACCTTCTTTCCCCAGAATTAATAAGCTTTTCTTGTTTTATGTCAGTTGTTTTACTGACTCATTTTGAAGATGTATTGAATTACCTGATCATAAAGGCCAGGGAGATGGATCAGTAGAATAAGCACTTGCCTGGCAAGTGCAAGGACTTGAGTTCAATCCCTGGTACAGAAAAAAAATTGAGGGGGGTTAACTATGAATTATCTGATCATATCTTCACAATTATAATAAATACCCTTAATAAATTATTTTTCACTACAGTTTCACTAAACATCTCCCTAATGTCTACCATTATCTCCAACTGAGTATATTGATTTTACATTATGCAACATTTTCATGAAATGCTCTGCTGTTTCTAGTGCAAAATGATTAATGTTATTTGTAATATATTTGCTTTTATTACAATACTCACTGTCTATACATATAAATATATTCACAGAAAATATTACATTTAAATTGAAAGCAGTCAGGTGAAAGTATCACATTGTTTAATTGAATTAACATTAAAAAGCTCCCATCTTAAACAGTCCAAGTCTTATATTCTATGCATACTAGAACAGTTAGCATTGGCACCAGAATAATGGCCTTACCAAGTAGTTCTTGTCATTAAAACGTGAGCCATGCTACTTTACATGGCAAACAGATTTTGCAAATATGATTAAGTTAAAGGCTTGAAATGAGGAGATTGTCTGGGATTATCTGAGTGGGTGTCTTGTAGTCACGAAGGTCTTACAAAATGGTCACATGAGAGCCTATGAGACAAGGAACTCCAACAAATTCTTTGTAATCAACATTATTACAGAACACATGCTGACTTGGAAAAGGTTGTGCTGTGGCTTTTATTTTTCTTTCCTTTCTTCCTATCGCAAAACATAAATGGAATTATTTTAATGGCTTTGAGTAATAGGCCCCTATTAGACTATTTGAAAGAAGAGTATGTTAATGCCACATTGATTAAGAAATAGAGTTCACAAATTGTAGATCCTACCATAAACACATGGAGGGCTTGCAAAAATAAAACAATAAAAAGTTAGATCATTGTATTAGGACTTAAAATTAATATTGCTAAAAGATTTCTAGACAAGGCTGCTGCCAACTATAGTTTGAATGCCAGTGTACTGGATAATTCACTCAAGAGTACTAGTGGCCAAGAACAGTTTAATCTTTGAATATAATTTTAATATGTAACCCTTAGGCTTTTAAAAATATTTTTTATTAATTTTATTGAGAAACAAATAGCAATTGACACAGTTTCAAAACAGGTTAGTAGGAAAGTTACAATAATTAATACATTGTATATTGTTGTCTTCATAGTAGGTATTTATAGTATATGATGCAGATATGATATCTTGTCTAAACACTATTAGTATAAATCACATTGAATTAAGAAAGTAGCGGTATATCTATCCTAATATATATATATATATATATATATATATATATATATATATATATATATATATATATATATATGGTCCTTTATTTATATCCTCTTACAATTAAGCCTTTTTTGTGGTTCCAGAAATTGAACTCAGGTCCTTGTGCTAGCCAGGCAAGTGCTTATTCTACTGAGCCATCTCGCTGGCCCCCTTAAGGTTTTTTATGAAGTTCACAACAATGCACTGTCCCAACTTCAGTACTGTGCTATTTCTGGTATAATAGAATCTTGTTTGAAAGATGCATTCAGTAATCCATGTAAGAGGTGAGCTTTAAATAGAAGAGTGGTCATCAATGTAATGAAAACTACTGATTGTAGCTCAGGAAATAAATTAAGCAACAGCATTATAATTTTTAAATTTTGAAGTCCTTTTTATGTATTTGAGAAAGGCAAGATTGAAGTAACATTTATTCCTCTTTTTCAAGCAGACACTAGGTTATTTTTTCTTCTTAGAGGGACAATGGAGAATCCATTAGGCTATTTTTCCTTGTTTTCAAACTGTACACTTTATCAATCCACACTAGCTAATCCAAATCTACTTCCTTTCTTATATCTTGTCATATTGCATAGAAATTACATTCCATAGTTATGCTTTACATTTGATTATATTTTTCTGTGCATGTGCTTAGATATGTGTGTGTGTGTGTGAATAAAACTATTCAAATTTAACTGCTTATAACATTATTTCTCTAAAATGAAAAAGGAGTTGATTCATGGAAAATTCATCCATATTTTATATTTTCTTCTTTAGATTAACATTATAATTTTGAAAATAAAAATAAAATATATACTATCATTCCACCGTTTCAACCATTTAGTTTGTGTAACATCTGACCCATAGTTTAGTTAATCTCTATTAGCCCTGATTTCCCCAATTGTGGCAAAACCAACAGCAGTCCTATCTTCTGATTCTGATGAAGATTACACTCTATGATACCTGTAAGGCTTTTAGAACATTGTGAGTTCCTAATAATTACTCATTGCTGTTCTCAGCTATTGGACATTATAGTCTCACTAGTTCTATTTGTGAAATAGTACTGTTGTGTTTTGCAGAGCTCCAACTCAATCTTAAGTACATTAGGTTCAGAATTTTAGCCTGTAACATTTTACATGATAATATTCAGGGAAGTAAGATCACTATTTTCAAGGTGCAGTTCAGTGCCTAACCTCTTTCATTTCAAAGTAAATTTTTCTCCTTCAAACATCTGTACTTCAAACATCTTGATCAGTATAGTTGCAGTTCCCTGAGGGAGTAAACTTGAGAAACATTTATACTGAAGGACTTGTTGACTAATTTAATCAGGTAATAATTATCAAATTCATACTATATTACACTCACTCTTTAGTTATTCAGCAGTGAAGCAAACATATACAAATTATGCTTCTATGTGATGCACAGGCTAATAATTGCTCTCAAAAATGTATAAAATAAAAGGTGGTAATTATATGTCTATGAATGATAATGTAACTTCATCCCATCTTCTGATTTTGACAAATTTTTCTTTGTAACTATCATAATGTGAAGCAGGTGCAACTGAAGATAATTTACATGCATTCTTACAATTAGATTTCACCATTTTTAACAAATTATCATTAATCATTGTGATATTTTGATTTAAAATAAGGAGTGTATAGTTTTCATTTCCACTTCCTCATGCAAAACTCCTAAAACCAATAAAATGCCAGAGTTAAGTATATTGCTATGCACTAGTGAGTGATTACTGGCCTGAAGCTCCTTGATAGACTTGCTATGAAGGCTGAGTGACAAGAAAACCAAGCATGTTAGGGGCCGGGACACCGTAGAATAAGTGCTTGCTGGAAAAGTACAAGGTCTTCAGTTCAACCTCTGGTTCAAAAAAAAAAAAAAAACAAAAACAAAAACAAAAAAAAACCAAGCATGTGATCTGAGTTTGGGTTCTTTCACCTCTGAGTGCTACTTGCAGGATGAGGAGAGGGGCTCAAAGTTAAATTGGTCCCCAGTGGCCGATGACTTAATCAAGCATACCTATGTAATCAAACTTTCAGGAAAACCAAAAGAGCAGACTTTGAAGTTTGTGAGTTCCGGAACATGTGGAATACCCAGGAAGGAGGAATACCCTTGGAGTGAACATGGAAGCTCAAAACCCTTCACACATACTTTTCCTTATGGACTATTTCATCTAACTCTTTATCTGATTAATTTTTATGTGAATTAAGTGTTTTCCCAAGTCTGATGAGCCTCCTGTTAAATTTATGAACCCAAGGTAGGGGTTCACAGGAATTGACTATTGATCAAAGCTATAGTTCACAATTTGGGCTTGTGATTGGCATTTCAAGTGTTAAGGAAAGACTTATGGAACTGAACTTTTAATTTGTGGGGTCTTCTGCAACTCAAGTTAGTGGCAGAATTTAATTACACTGTAGGAAATTCAGGTAAAAACACAGAAATTCTTGCTGTATGGAAAAGCTCTGGCATATCTGTTCAGAGGCATCTGTTGTGCTGAGAATGTAATAGGGAAGGCCATTTCTCTGATCTTTGCTCTGGAGCTTGGTACCAGAAGAGGAAGTGGTAGACTGACCTTGACCCACAAAAACATTTTAGGAAAACAGAGGACTAAATGGAGGGAATGCAGAATGTTTGATTCCTAGCTAGCCACATGGTCATTGATGGTATTATATATGTATTTAACGACAGATTTTGAATTTTGAATTGAGGGATATCAACAAATTCTATTTCAGTCTCTATACCCTTTTGGTAATAGTACACAATTTTCATGTAGGACTCAATCATAGCCCCTGCATTTGGTCTATTTGCACTTGTCGTGATCACATGAACTCAATCTAAAGTAATACACATTATAATTACCCAAGACTTACTGATGACAGTTTAAAGATAAAATTATACCATAAACCCATGGGGATTTGGTGGTTGAGACGTTTTAATTAAGGCGATGACAGAATAGAAGCCAATTATTTTACAGTGCTGCCACCAGGAATTATGTTGCACTGATCTTTGTGTCCTTCATCCTGACAACTGTGATCTCAGTTTACCCTAATTATTTCCCATCTGGATCCATGTGGATGTCTATAATTTCTCTATTCTTCACATTGGCATACCTCGAATCAAACTTTCCTAGTTTGTATTATTTGACCATTTTTGTCTGTAATGTAAATCATATGTTGTTCTTTGACCTGAGATTCCTTATGTGCTCATAAATTTCTGTATTATAAAGTATAAGTACATTGGTTTAAAAAAAATCTTGCTATAATATCTGTCTTGCCATTCTGGCCATTTCAACTATCGCATTTTCATCTCTTTCCACATTCTTTGGTCCATCCTATTATCCCCAGTGCTTGAAAGATGATTTTCTTGTCTCTGTCACTATGTTTAATCTTTTCTTTCTGGCTAAGATGCCCTCCTTCACTTCTCTTCACCCCTGTCTCATTTACCGAATGTTTCTTTTCCTATTTTGAATTCTCACTTCATTTTCAAGACCAAATTGATAAAACTTTATGTCACCCCTCTAGTTACAGCTTGCTATGTTTTTCTTTACCCACACAGTCCAACATTTGTAGGGTTCTATTGTAAAGCAAACACCATAAATCTGATGCCTTTACACTTCTATTTCACCTGTGTAGATTAACTGGGCTTAGTTGATAGGAATTATCCTGTACCCGTCTTTGTGATTTTTGAAGCTAATACATTATTTTAGGCAGTAGTCCAAACATTACCAAAATGTGACAAATGAATAAAATTAACCGGTTCTCACCTGAGCACATAGGAAGGTATTTGATGAACATTATATATTAATTTGTAATATAACTAATTATATCTCAATTATCATTAAGCCAAAGTTTATTTGTGATGCACTTTTGTATATGTTTAGTTTTTATTTAATTTTATTGTATATTTTATTTTATCTTTTGTATTTTTTAATAAGGATCTACAGCGTCTACAGGGTCTCATAATGTAGATCAGACTTATAGTGATCTTCCTGTTTTCAGACTCTTAAGTGTTGGGATTACAGGCAATTGCCACCATGGCCAGTCTCTATCACCATCTCAGATCCCCAAGGGCATGACTAGCGCAGCAGGTGGGGAATCTAACTCCAGGTCCCTGCATTTGTCTAAGCAGGCACTTTAATCCGCTGAGTTATTTAGCTGGCCCAGTTTTTTTTTTTTTATTTTAAAGAAAAAAAATGAAAACAATGATACAGAATTTCAAAACACATGATAATAGTAGACTGACAATAGTTAATATATTGTGTATTGCTACTGTCAAACTAGTAGCTCAGAATATGAGATCTAGACATGGAAAATTAATCAAACAATGTAAGCACAAACTGTTCTTTTTAATGAACTAATAATAATTAGTAGTATAATTATCTTTGATTTATTTTTGATATGTGCCACTAATTATGCCATTCTAGAATGCCATTGAATAACTGAGGACTATGATCTGAGTCTTTTTCTTTTCTTAAACTTCTGGATGAGCATCCTGTCAAAGTTCAAGTAAACTCCGGAGGCTGAGGCAGGAGGATTGTTGTGAGTTCGAGAACAGCCTGAGCTACAAAGTGAGCTTAAGGCCAGCCTGAACTGCATAGTGAGATCCTGTCTCAAAAAGACCAAAAAAAAAAAAAAAAAGTTCAAGTAAAATAATATTTTTATGTCAAAATGAATTATGTAGCTCAATTTCACAGAAATTTAGAAATTTAGCTATATACGGCATTATAGCAGGATTGTCCTGTGATATTTTTTTCCTTGTGTCTTATTTTTCATTTATTGTCCTTGATTTAAGAAAAAAACTTTTGTTTGAAAGACAGTATAGTAATACTTGGTATGTGATGACAAGAAGTACAATTTCTATTACTATAGTGAATCTTTCATAGAAAAATTTGCCAGTCTACATAAGATGTATTGTGTTGCTTCCTATGCCACGATGATTTTTATTGTTCTGTGAAAAATTAATAAATTGATCAGTGAGGTAATTGTACAGTAAAAACTTGCTATCGCTATGGATTTTAATAATAGTTTTGAAATGTCCATAATTTGTGATTATAAAAATTTTATTTTTAAATGTTAACAGTAAGAAATGCTTTTTTATCAAACGAGTCACTTAGTAAAAGTTTGCATTTATCATTGAAGCAATTACAGAATAGTTAATGGACTAGAAACATTCCTTAGCACTTTCTTTTTAAATAAGCATGGTGGTAAATTTCTAACGATGACTACATTCTTATATTTTGGTTTTTCACAGAGGAAATTAATGGCATAGACTCTTAACCTGAATTTATCCTTAAATTGCTGTATGATTCAGGAGAAATTACCCATGTTAAGACTCTTTTTCTTTAATTTTAAAATGGTAATAACAGCATTGGTCATTTCAAAAAGGTGTTACAACTATCAATTGAAAATGTTATTAATTCATTCATCATACTTCTTGGCTCAGAGTAAATGTCTAATGAAGATTAACTTTAGATATCAGTTCCAGTTCTGGATTTCTATTTCTTTATTGCTTATGCTTTTCACTTAGGAGTTGCCCTATGACCTCTGATAACGGTTTGCTATTTCATATCATATCATATAACTCAACTACAAACCATGACATTAATGGGATGCAAATATTACCAAGGATATATGAATCTACAATTATAAAAACAAATTAATTAAATGTTTAAGAGAAACAAACGTTTGGCAGGTATGTGAAGAAAGGAGAGATTATATTCACTAACTCAGCTCAGGTATCACTATAATAGTGGCAACATAAATCTCTTCTTTAAACTTTATGAGTGTGTCTAATTTTGACCAAGAAGAAAATCATGAGGACAGTGGTACATGTTTTGTTTTAGAATTCTTTTCTTCTTCACCTCTAAATAAAATTTCCCATTAATAAACATTCTCACAAATTGGTAATAAATTTTCAAGTTTATTTTCATTTTGATATATGACTTTTTTCTCTTGATCCAAGAAATAGTTAGCAACTACATGATACTATAAAATAACTATACCAATTGTTTAAAAATCTAGGTGCCTGCAGATGAACTGAAAGAACATAATAAAAATTTTGGAAAAAATACGACATAATTGGCTTCATAAGGCTTCTTTGTGACCAACTTGGACAGAATACCTGGCCAGCATGATAGCTTTTGTTGAAATTGGCTTATTAGTATGCTAGAAAACAGTTTGACACCATAAGTACAATTGTTTAGTCCAACCCATGACAAAAGCCAGGGACTCTATGGCAGTAAAGACATTGTGGAACCACCTTATTATGTTGGGAGAAATAAAAGAAATGTATTTTAAGATTGGATTAACAGAAAGGAAAGAGAAAATATGAGGAAAAAGTGGTGGAAAGAAAATTGAATTTGCAGCTGGGCGTGGTGGCGCAGGCCTGTAATCCCAGCACTTGGGAGGCTAAGGCAGGAGGATCGTTGTGAGTTCAAGACCAGCCTGAGCTACAAAGTGAGCTTAAGGCCAGCCTGAGCTGCATAGTGAGACCCTGTCTCAAAAAGACAAAAAAAGCTTCCCTGGTGGTCTAGTGGTTAGGATTCGGTGCTCTCAAAAAGACAAAAAAAAAAAAAAAAAAAAAAAAAAAAAAAAAAAAAAAAAAAAAAAAAAAAAAAAAGGAAATTGCATTTGTAATCCACTTCCCATAGTGATACCATTAAGTTACCATGGTTACCTGACGAATGATCACTTATTTTGTAACCAGAGTATAACAAGATTTAGTGTTACACCATCTATCTATCTATCTATCTATCTATCTATCTATCTATCTATCTATCTACCTATCTATCTATATTTCTGTTACTACTAGTAATTATAACAGTAGTAATTATTTACTGACTAGTATATGATGTGTATGTGTATGTATATGTGCTCTATAATGTAAGAGACATTTTAAAAATCTATTTCACAAATAAAGCAATTAAGATTAACAAATATTATAAGTCACCGAATTTATGGCTTGAATGTTATTCTGTTTTAGCAACAAAATATTTAGATACCCTGCAGCTCTAGACTGCAGGTTCTATCATGATGTATCACACGTATGATTAAAAGTGAATGAATATTTTATGAAAATATTTGCTACATTCAAATTCCTCTGTGTCACGATTCTACTTGAAAACTAACAAGACAGTCTTTCACAAATCCGTGAATGCAGTGTACAAGCTACGAATACTACATCAGAAGACTTAGGCCATGGACACCAATTCAAATTATCATAGTAGAGCTTAACAACCAGATGCTACCTGTTTGTACCCTGACTCAAAGTACAGGCAAATCTATCCTAGACAGTAAACAGGCTTGCCTTTCACTGTGGGGAGAGGCAATGTCTTTATCTTCTAAAGCTGTTAGGTGTGTAAACATCTTTAAAATGATAATCACAGGGCGTGATGTGCTTCTGTTTGCCTGAATTAAAACACAGTGAGAAACTCATGGAGAGTTTTCTTTAATAGCTCCCAAATGCATATGTATATCCTTAGGCACATGTCCCCAACCTGTCCCATCTTCTTCCCTGCTTTCCATCTTTAGACCTTTTTTTTTTTTTTGTCTTTTTTTTGAGACAGGGTCTCACTGTGCAGTTCAGGCTGGCCTTAAGCTCACTTTGTAGCTCAGGCTGGTCTCGAACTCACAACAATCCTCCTGCCTCAGCCTCCCTAGTGCTGGGATTACAGGCATGCGCCACCACGCCCGGCTCTTTAGACCTTTTGGGTAAACTTCCCAGTAGCTTCCTTAGGGGAGGCTCTAACTATAATACAGGCATACTGATACTAACCACCCTGGAAGAAAACCATATATGTACTGGGAAACATTTGGATGTCACTGAGAAGCTGGCTTAAACTTCATTTTAGAGCTGAGCTTTACCAAGTAGTGCCAAATATTACCACTTAAGTGCAGTTCACATGTGTAGTGCTCTATTTGGAAATGCATAGTAAGGGTTACATAGGTGGTACATCACTTACCTCTCATTAAGACTAGAACAGCTTTCCTGGGAGCTTTCACTGCTCATAGCCTCATGCTTTGGAATCATTCTCCTTCTAAGGAATATTCTTGTCTCCAACCAACACCTCCCCAAAAAATAAAACAACCCTTCCATCCTTTTTAAAAAGTCTTTTCTTAGGGCTGGCCAGATAGCTCAGTGGATTAAAGCACCTGTTTAGGCAGGCTCAAGGACCAGGTTTCAAGGCCAGCATACTATGCTGGCCTTGCCTCTGGGACATACTGAGAAAGCAATTGAGACTGGGCATGGTGGCGGGTCCCTGTAATCCCAGCACTTGGGAGGCTATAAACAGCAGGGTCACTACAAGTCTGATCTAGTAGCGAGACCCTGTAGACCTTTGTACTAAATACATGAAAGAAGAAACTCTTTTCTTCCATGATTCTGAAGAATATGACAGGCAGAATAGTTCTATATTTATCTTCCTAATTATAAAAGCATTTAATTACCAATAATTACCACCAATGTGAATTTTTTCCCTAGTGCACATTAAAACTTTGAAGCCCATTTTCTGTAATAATTTAAGTTGATCTGGAGGGACAGAGAGTAATTAATTATCTTTAATGTCTCTAACTGAAAATGCTGAAATTATTGAAGTGAAACAGACCTCTAGTATACAATAAAACTGAAATGAGCATGGTTGCATGAGAAAGAGGGGTGCACAAAAATTAAAATGTTCACAAATATTGAAAGAATTGTTTGCTGATGTACTTGGGTTAAAAGTACATTATTGTAATCAGCATTTCAAGTCATGTCTTTGACACTCCTTTTATTCTCAAACTTAAGTGTTTATTGCTTGTGAAGTGGCATTACTGCCTGGATTTAACATAAAACTACTCCATAAGAAGTGAACAATTGAAAAATGCTGTTGTCTTTTCTTCACTTTAGCTCTTTAAGCAATTAGTTGATTTTAGAGAATCTCTGTTTTTTATTTACAAAAGAAGCCTACTTTAAAAAATTCTTTATACAAATGGTTTGGTTTCAATGAAAATAAAGCAAAAACGTAAAATGTGCACTCAAACACACTTATATATAATTAGTTCTGAGTATATTCACTATATAATTTGGGCATGAATATTATGTATTTGAGACTCACTTTCGTTTTCTCTAATATAATGATAGTATTAAGTTGTCAGTTCTCTTATGAGTGCAGTGTGAAACTTTGTAAAAGTGCACTAGAATTCTGTAAATATTAGCTTTCTTTTTTATACCATTTAACTTCAATTTTTTGTTCTTTTGTGTTCCTTTATTACCTCATAAATACATAATACTTCTTGGCATGCAGATCTTCATAATAACTGTATATTCACATAAATCTCTTCTCTTTTCAAATAATTTCAGTCTCGCATTTGAGAAATTAGACTATTTCATTACTCTCTAGAAATGTGGAAAGAAGATAGCATTGTTTCTCTATCCAATTTATCCTGAAGTTTAATACTAAAGATTCCATCGCTATGTATAAATTCATAAATTATTCAAATCATTCAAAATATAATGATGATCAGTATTTTATTTTCTCTTTCTATCAAATTTGCAAATAGGAAAATGCACATTCAAAAGCCTAGATTCTTATACAATAAATGCAGAGTACTGCTATAGATACATTAATCCAGATATGAGCCACACATAGAACGGTTTTGGAAAGGCTCAAGTTAAACAACACATTGGTTTGTAGTCTGATAAATATAGGATTAATAGTAAGAATTTTGAAGGTCATAACTTTTATGAATCATAGCACTTTCTATTTAAAGTTAGATAAAGCATCTGAACTCTTCCAGCCTCAGTTTCCTCATCTTTAAACATGCCTAATAGTTGCAAACTTACAGGATTTTTGTATGCAGAGATAAATTATTCAGAGCAAGGTATGGAATGAGGAGCACTTTAAAGCATGCCTCATATGTGGTTAAGACTGGTACTATTGTTCCAATCATAGAAAGTCTATTTGCTCCTATGGACTTACAGTATAATAGAGAATACTTGGTGTGCATGCACATTTAGATATGATGCTAGGTATTTCTTTGTATTACATGTTATTATATAATCACAAGGAAGATCAAGTTTTATCAGGTGACTCTTTATTCTATTTAATCTGTAATTTTCTTATACTATTAGACTTCAGTACCTACCATAGAGGGACCGTATGCGTATTGATTTATGTTGATATTGAGGGTTAGTTGTAATTGTTGCTTATCAATTGACAAATGGGAGCAAAGGGCTTAGCACTGTTGGTAGGTGACACGACTTTTGAGATATCATCTCTTTGTATACTCTCATAAAAACTTAAGAAAAATGTTGCAAAAGACTGTTCCTTTCCAATGAAGAATGTCAGATACTTAATAGTTAATACCAATATGTTTTGAACTATATTTGTGGACTAAAATTAGTAAAGCTCCCTACAAATTAGAATGGTCTTCAAGAAAATCTGTATGATTAAGAATTATTTAAGATGTATGTCAAAGGTCTGGAAAAATAGCTTAATGGACTAATTGACTGCTTAGGCAAGCACAGGGACCAGTGGTCCTGCATGTCACACTGGTACTGCCCCCCAAGTGCACTGGCACTGCCCTTGGGCACAGTAAACCAGCCACTGAGACTGGGCATGGTGGCACATGCCTATAATCCTAGCAGTGAGTGGGCCCGAAAACAGGAGGATCACTACAAGTACAAGCTGCATAGTGAGATCCTGTACCAAAAACATAATAGTGAAAAATAAATAAATATAAAATGCATGCAAATGCTATATTAACAATAAAACCAATACTCTTCCTCAATAAAAGTATATTGAGTCTTATAGTGAACTTTATCAACTTAATAAAGTAATATTCATCTTAAAATCTTGTATCAGATTTAGCAATGTACTGATGGATTGATGACTTGCTCTTTCTAATTGAGGTGGATATCAGAAAACAATCAAGTAATATTGATCACTTGGCAAGCACACTATTTTAGAATTGCCTCCATTGACAGCCTGTCTGGAAGGCATATATACTTCATCAATTGTCAAATAATACATTACAATACTAAGAAATATTGCCATTAAAAGGTCAGTTCCGTATATTTACATATACATATTTTCTTATACTTAAAAATGAATTATATCTATGTTAATATTCATCTTTGCACTAAATCAACAAGATAACTTATTTGCATTTCCTGCTTATTTGTATAGCTGCATATGATACACATTAACTGTTGAGGTAATGGTTTAATATTTGTAACAATTAAATGAACACTTAACTTGTCTGATAATAAATTAACTTCACTTTACACTTCTCTTTTGGGAGTTTTGGGCAATTGCTGAAGTTCTTTATGAAATTTCATGCATACCTTATGAACCTCTGTCACCTTCAGGTCATAAATGTTTTTCACACTAATTTGCCTTAGTCACCTTTCTCATTACTGAAACAAAATACCCAACACCCAAACTTAAATGAAGGAAGGTTTATATAAGCTCACAGTTTATAGAGGTTTCAATTCATAGGTGGCTGGTTCCTAGGCTGGGCATCATGGCAGAGGGGCATCACAAGGGATAAACAGTTCAAGACAGGTAGAAGGCAAGAAAAGCAGAAAACCACAAGTGATGCCACCAGTCATTTTCTGTCCCTTATACTCTATCCAGGATACCTGCCCTTAGGGTGGGTAGCACTCACACTCATAGTGGGCCTTCCTGTTATTTACATCCAGAATTGTTTCAGTTGAATAGACCAAAAATAGCCCAGGTTCTTGTGTACCACATGGAAAGAACTGCCAAGTCTAGACCTTGTAAGTAGCTAATTTTATTGACGGCAGCAATCAGAACTGGCAGAAAGTAAAGGGAAAGAAGAGAAATCCTTGTTAAATGAGCCATCTATTGTTTAAAAGGTTACACACCTGGAACTCCATTTTCCCCCACTGTGGTCAGACACTTATGACTCCAGGTGCTGCATCTTCCATCTCTCCCTGCCCACTACAACATCACAACCTCCTAAGCTTTAATACGGATATTCACTAGAGTGATGATGTGCTTATAGTTGAATAAAAGAAAGGGAATGGTTCCCTCAAATTCCCTATTTCTCTTTGTACTAGAACCACTAAAAAGTAATTAGTAGACTGACTTAGTAATCACATGGCTTTAATCTCAACATCACACACTCTACATCCAGCCACCTCTGAAAAGTCCCACTTCTGAGGGCAAGAACATCTATGCACAAGCCATAACATTAACATCTTTAGTGGGAATCAGAACTTTACATTTATTTATTTATTTATTTTAAAGTATCAACTTTTTTCTCCATCCCCACCTCCCAGCCTGCCTAAGCCACAGTTGAAACACAACAGTGAGAAAGAAAATGTGAACTGATTGGTCTTTTTCCTTTTCAAATAATCTGATACCTTTTTCTACATACATCTAATTAGATTTGGATTCCTCAAGATTACAATGCAAAGATGGAAAGAAGTTAAGTAAGCAACAGAATACTTGACCAGCATCGTGATGGTCTGCAGGCACCTGTTTGTATCCTGGTGAAAACTTTTCCTTGTGAGGGCCATCACTGGACACAGGTGTTTCTATTTTAGCTTACTCTGGGTTCTGCCCATGGCTTCTTGCCATTGATTTGGATCAGGACTTAATCTGCAATTTCCCTAACACTTTACCATGCAGGATCCATCTCTGTTCTACTCTTGCTCAAAATAATATTTGAGATAAACCCCATTGTAAGAGTGAACTCTCTTTTTCCTGGCTTTTCAGTTCCACAATTAATTCAAATAAATAGTCATAAATCGGATAAGTTTCTCTCCACAAACAGAAAAGTAAAGATACTATACTATATTGTATTCTTCTATCCCAAGATGAAAGGGAGAGCATTTCCTATCAATGTACTAGGGGCCTGGATCAGAGGCAAAGTGGAAATTGGGGACAAAAGTTGTTTCTTTAGTTCCTCTTCCTTCATGGCCTACTTCTATATGAATACACAGGACAAATAGAGTATGTTTTGCTCTTCCGCAGCAAATTAGACTTTAAATTTCTTCTTCAGATTTAGTATTTCTGTATTATCTCTAGAAAAGAAAATTGGCTTAATGAAAATATGTCTAATGCCCTATCATCAATTTTGGTGTTCAAAAATTGTTTTCCAGTAACCAGATTTGCTATATGGAGTAATTATTCAATAGGGAAACATTTACCTATATTCTAAACATATTCTGAACTACAGAAGACTATGTAATCCACAAAGCAAAATAAAATTTTTAAACTGTATTAACTGAGGAACAATTATATCCTCCACAGTTAATGTCATTTTAAGATTAAAGCTTTTGTGTTGAAATAATAACTCAGTACAGCTGAAAAGATAATGTTTTATGCTTCTGTTAATGTTATATTCAAACAAAATGTTATTCTATAAAAGATTATTATTGATAATACTTATGATAAATTCACTATATTAACATATAAGAGAAAAATATGTAGCAATATGTGAAGGACTTGGCTGGAGTTCCCAATCTCCTATATGAAGTGTACAGTGAAGACTTAAATAAAAGAGACAAGTAATATGGTTTTGGGGTGCAGGAAGTTCAAAACACTCTTGTTGCTAAGAAAAATACTTCTTTGCACAGCCAGTATTTATTGGATTTCAAACAAGTTCTGGGGACAGGGACAGTGAGGGAAAGTGAAAGGAAAAGCTCAGGTAAGGGTGAGAAATGAGCAGAACCTTGAGAAGTGAAACCCAAGAGTTTTCCAACAGTAAATCTGGCTAATTAAGAGAAGTCTCTTATCTCTAAGGCTGCCAGGTACAGCCCTAAAAATGCTGTGACAGCTATAGTGTTAAGTGGTTTTCAGAGCACTACGGTCAGCAACTAATCCTTACATAGTCTGGTCCTTCTTTTATGTATTTAGTACAGGATCTACACAGTCCCTTTACACAGATCAGACTCCTAGAAATCCTCCTGTTTTCAGCCTCCCAAGAGCTGAAATTACAGGCACGCACAACCATGCCCAGTCTCAATTGCCACCTCATTGCACCCTGTGGTGGGGCCTTGCACAGCACACCAGGATCAAACCGCAGTCTCTGCATCTACCTAAGCAGGCACTTTAATCTGCTGAGCTATCTGCTGGCCCTCACACCTTAATTCTTAACAGCAAACAACTTTCCTTGATTTTAATAAAAAACACAATAAAAATAATTGAATTTGTTACCTGCATATGAATATGTTGCAGCTGGGCTCAGAGAACTTATGTATCTGTACGTATTTTATTTTTTAAAGAAAGCAAAAATTAGAATTAAAAAAATCACAAGTCATACAGAATTTCACTGAACAGAATAGTGTGAATTTCACAGTATTTGTTATAATACATAGTGTTGATTTCCAACCAGTTATTCATCATACAAGATATATGCACGTGGAATTGGAAGGTGAAAGAAAAAAAGAAAAAGGTATAAGAATTAAGAAGAGAAAAAGTTATAAAAAGGAGATGAAACAAATTAATCATTAAGTGATCTATTACAAAGACCAGCAGAAATGCACAGTACAGTTGTCCAAACCACCCCATTTACATATGTAAAGAAATCTCTTTCCCCCTGTCCTTCTCCTCAACTCAGTAAACCTTTCCTTTTCAATAAGTTCATTCCCCTTTCCCAGGATCTATTGTACCCTTTAGATGCCATTTTTATCCTTCAGGTTCTCACACTAAGGTAATCTTTGCACATGTGGGTCTGATTTATTTCACTTAAGAGTATGTTCTTTAGTTGCATCCATTTTCCAACAAAAGACTCAAATTTATCCTGTTTTATAGCTGAATAATATCCATTGTGTAAAAATACCCCATCTTCTTTATCCATTCCTTAGTTGATGAGCTTCTCTAGAACATATAAATACATTTTTAAATATCAGACCCTCCAAATACAAACACCCAATCCAAAACTGGGCATGTGAGATAAATATACACTTCTCAGAGGAGGAAATACATATAGCAAGTGTACACAGTAATTTCTAGGTTGGCCTGAACTATATTGTGAGATACTGTGTTTAAAAAAATACATGGTACAGATACTGAGAAGGAGACATGTATATGCATATTGAATTACCAAGATACATTACTATAACCTACTTATTTCTTTTTTGTGGGGGTTGAGGGATAGTGGGATTCAAACCCAGGGCCTTATGGATGCAAGGCAAGAGCTGTACCACTAAGCCACATCCCAATCTTATCCTACTAATTTCTCAAAAACTTTAATGTCTAAACCAAATGCTCTTTTAAAAAAAATTTTCAGAAATATCACATGAGTATATTCTAAAATAATATTTTCTGAGGCTGGTGAGATAGCTCAGCAAACTAAAGTGCCTGGTTAGGCAAGCTTAGGCAAACACAGGGACTGTTGTTTGATCCCCAGCACCACATGCCTTGCCAGCCCCTACCCCTAGGGTAGGCTGAGCAGGCCACAGTGGTGGCACATGCCTATAATACCAGCCCTGGGGAGGATGCATCCAGGAGGATCCCCATGAGTCTGAGTTGTGTAGTGAGATGCTGCAACAACCAAATTCATTAAAATAAATAAATACAATAATAAAATAAAATAAAAATAATATTTTCTGATCTTTATAGAATCATGTTAATCACTGAAAAGTCAATAAAATATAGACTATAAGTTAGGTCTCATTGAAGATTTGGGCAGAATAGAAGCTAAACTATATAAAGATAAATTTTATAGTCCTACCTAAAGTAGGTAGGACGATAAAAGTATTGGAGCGGGGAGTAGGTTTGCAATAATGGAAAGAAACATCTGTGTCTTGATTGAAGTTACAGAAAATCTAACATACAAGATCTAAACATTAAAACAGAAACACTCAATTTCCTGGAAGAGAAAGTAGGAGGAACTCTTGAAGACATAGGGGTAGGTAAAGAGTTCATGTACAAGATAGAATCAAATTGTACACACCATTGCACAAATGTGTGCCTGAAAATTCTGTAAGTTATACCAATGTCAGTTTCTTGGTTTTGATATTGTGTTACTGTCATAAAAGATGTCATTTTTGGAGAAAATTTGAGTGCAGTATATAATGACCTTTCTGTATTACTTTTTCATCAACTTATGATTCTATATTTTTAAAACAGAAAATGGACAGATAACCTTTAGAATGTTTAGAGTATCCTGCACTTCATCAAAGTCATATTTTTTTTTTCTACTTTGGACACCTACTTTCTATAATACAATTGCTTAAAATTAGAATATTCCTATACAATTAATGTCAAATGTACTAAAATTGATTAAAAGTATTTAGAAATAATTAAACCTGAATATTTTTGAAAATCATAAAACATATTTCCATACATAATTTTGAAATAATATGGTTCTTTTAAAAAAACGTCATACAGTCATATAAGTGCTTCATTTCCACATGAATCTTATTTATATACTTGCTATTTTCAGAGAAAGAAAATATCTGTGTTTTAAAAGACATATGGTTAGCATGGAGTATTTTTATGCTTTATTAAACAGTTTCTCCTCTAAAAAAGGACTACATAGTACAGGCGAAATAGCTCAGCTGATTAAAGCACCTGTAAGCAGATACAGAGACTGGGGGTTCAATGCCTTGGCCCTGCCATTACAGGGTGCACTGAGATGACAATTAAAGACTGTGCATGGTGGCACAGGCCTATAATCTCAGCCCTTGGGACACAGTGAGACCCAGTACAGCCTGTACACCCTGCCCTTAAAGCAAAAAAAAAAAAAAAAAAAAAAAAAAACAACAACAAATATGACTATATAAAGACAATGGATACATAATATTCAAATCTATTCATGCATTCATTTACAAATAGCTGATTTGGACCTTTAATGAGTTAGATGCTGCTTATGTTACCTTTTAGGGTAAAGAGATAAAACTATTTTCTTCAAGAATTTTGCTTCCTATTCTGGAGAAATGAAAAGGAAAATGCCTACACTTTAAAGAAACAGTATCTAAAATGTAATTTTATCTATAAAATTCGCTTTAAAAGGCATTGCTACCTAATAAAAATGAAGAGATATTACTTATATATAAAAATCTGGCAGTCATTATATTTAATAGTAACATCTATAAATGTAATATTAGCATCATATTCAGTATTCAGGGGATCCACAACAATAGACTCTATGTACGTCTTCTTTTCCCTATGCCCCACAGTTCTTTGCCAGAAAATGTTTCCTATATATCATCTGAATATATTAACATAGATATTTTTGATCATTCCCTCTGGAGATAATGCTCACTACAATTGGAGTTCATGTAATGGATTTGCCTCAGTTTATAGGTGAAAAAGACTGGATTAGAATTAACCTGCCCTTTTGGGGCTGGGGAGATGGCTCAGTAGAATAAGCACTTCCTTGGCAAGCACAAGTTCCATCCCCAGGTCTGAAAAAAAAAGAATTAACCTGCCCCAATCCACATAATTAGCAAGTAGCAGGCATAAGTTTTAGTTCTAGTCATCTAAATCCAAGTCAAGAACACCCTAAAAATTCTTTCAGCACAAAAATTGAAAAAGTTTTAGCACAGCCATATAAATCTTACTGTACCAATGACCTGCACATAGGTATGTGCTTTCTACAGAAATATATTAAGCCCAAAAATATGGTTTCTAGATGCCGGGGATTAGGACAGTGAAAGAGGGAAATATACAACCTATAACTTGATTTAAACTAAGGCATTGGCATAGAGGTAAGACCTGTACAAAAGTGTCTGTAGTCAAAGGAAGAAAGTCATTAAGATCTCAAGAAATGCACTGATAAAGTGCAAGGCAAGACCGTGGAATGAGTCATTCTATTCATCTCCAAAGGTATAAGGTTTGTAAAAGAACCTGGCTTAGTATGAGGCTTTGATTTGAGAGGACTGTAGTACTGGATGCAAGGTTATACTTGCGCTAAGTAACATATATTTTCTTTCTCTCTTATACTAAATAGTCTAGTGGGGCCCTATAGTCTTTTCATTTATTTAAGTAATTTCTAAATCTGAGTTCAAGAAACTCTGAATTCCTATTAAGGTTACACTCTGTGAAGCAGTTCAATAAATTTCTTTTCTTCGTGATGTTACATTTAGAAATACAATGTGATATTTTCTTTGTTTATTTAATTTTAATCAGATTTTTAAATGATACTACCAAATAATAAAAACATTAGAAATGATACAGAATTTCACTTAAATTCATATGAATTCTACAATTTCTTGTATTGTATAGTGTTAGCTTCAGAGTAGTTGTTTAGATTATCAGATATATGCAGACAAAATTGGAAAAAGAAGTCATAAGAAATTTAAAAAAAGAGAAAAACGTTAAGCATTAATTGCTCCTTTCCATGGACCAGCAGAAATCAATTTCCTGCGCAATGATATGACTGTGAGTGTTCTTTATTTTTTATTTTATTTTTCATTTTTATTGGTACAATTTAGGTATATGTGATTATCATATATCATCATAGGGAGTTTGTATTTGTGCATCATATATTTTCTTTTCTTTTTTCCTTTCTTTTTTTTCCTTTGAATTTCAGTACAGGGTCTACAGGGTGCACAGACTCACTCTGTAGATCAGACTCTTAGTGATTCTCCTGTTTTCAGTCTCCCAAGTGCTGGGATTACAGGCGCGCCACTACGCTCAGTCTCAATTGCCAGCTCAGTGCATCCTGGGGTTGGGGCCAGCATGGCATGCCAGGGATCACACCGCGGCAGCTGAGCTCTGCCTAAGCAGGTGCTTTAGTCCACTGAGCAATCTTGCCGGCCCCGCATCATATGTTTTCTTTCCTCTTTTTTCCTCATTCCTATCCCCTCCCTTCAAAACCTCTTCACCCCTTTCTTTAAAAAGCCTGAGTTTTCTTTAGCTATAGTTATGAAGTAAGTTGCCAAAGCAGTCCAGTTTTATCCCATAGAGTCTGCACAATTATCTCACGACATTTCTAGTTTAGTGGATTTTAAATATCTTATACAGTGTTTAAATTTCAATCCCTAAATAATTTTATATAGAAAATAAATGTAGCATGCATATTTTTTTTTCCTTTGGAGAATAGTAAAGGCTGAATAACTAACATATTTGTATACTTTCAGTGAGCCTCTCAGAGAATGTTTCTCACTAGTAATAAAAACTACAACGGATTTGTGCCAGCTAAGTAGTACAGTAACATCATAGTGTACTCTTTGGGGACTTGGATGAAATAGAAGTTCAGATAAATCCACGTCCTTTTCAGATAATGACATTTTGCCATGCAGCTCTCCTACTTTAAAGCCTATTTTTAATGTAGACAATTAAGTGAAGGCATGAAAGTGACATTGCCTATAAGCACCAATGATAAAATCATAGATTATGTTCAATTTTATCTTTAAAAATGCTATTATTTATGTACTTGTGAGTGGAAGAAGTTTTAATACAGGACAATCATTTAGAAATTATTTGTTGAGGGCTGGCGAGATAGCTCAGTGGACTAATCAACTGCTTAGGCAAGGGCAGGCACCCGGGTTATGATCCCTGGCACTACATGCCACACCGGTCCTGCCCCTAGGTATGCCGAGCTGGCCACCAAGACCAGGTGTTGGAACACACCCCTGTAATCCCAATGCTAGGGAGCCTGAAAACAGAAGAATCATTATGAGTCCAAGCTGCCAAGTGAGACCCTGTACAATTTTTTCAAAATGCTATTTCTTGAAGGTCTCCCTTTTTAACCCGTCATGACTGCTATATGATCTGACACCACACACATTTTACTGATAAGCAATGATGACCCACCATCCCTACCCTAGGTTCAGCTAGGACTCTTCTGGCAAATCCACAGTCTACCAAGAGGCCTTGCATTCACATTTCTGAAATGATGATTTAAAAGAAAGGATATTCCCCATAGGGAGGAGCAATAGCGTGCTCTCCTTGATGGCCTGAGTACTAAGTAGCATATACTGGGTCTTCCTGGGCATGAGGACAGGGGCATAAACATTAATGATAGTCCTTCTTGAGGATCACTTCGTCTTTCTCCCTTTGCTTATAATTTTAACATTCTTAAAGTTCACAACCACGCATTTCCCCTTCAGTTTTCCTGACCCATTTGGTTACAGCCTACAAAGGACAAGTGCCAATATATGCTTTTGAAGGGAGCTTTGGTCTCTCAAAGGGAGGTTTTGTAAAAATTTATTTCCCTGAGTTATTTGATTTGCTTTTAGTTAAGTAAAGTTGAAAATCTGGAAGTCACTACACAGCTGCCAGTTTTGTTTTTACGTAGAAATATAGGAATCATCACAGCATAAACTAATATTTGATTGTTACCAGTGTTTGAGTTAGAAAAAATATGCTAGAAACTTTCAGCATTTTATGACTGATTTCTATTTGAGGATTTATCTCAGACTTTTAAAAAAAAGACTTTTTGTAGTAATTGAGATTGAATCTAGCACCTTTCCACCAAGCTCCAACCCAAGGCCCCTCTTCTAAGGGAAGAACTCCCCAGATGGCTGAGTTGCTCAGGCTGAGTTCAAACTTGCATCCCTCCTGCCTCAGCCTTCCTGAGTGCTCACATTGCAAGCAGGTATGATCATGCCCTGCTAAAAGAATTTGTATATGTGAATTTACCCTGCTTAGCTTCAAATGCAATTTTTAGCTCTTGCAGCAATGAAAATCAAGCCTGGATTTATGGAATTCCCGATTGTGATTATCCAGTTGTACAAATGGCCCACAAAAGTTTCTGTTTTTTTGTGCAAATTCTCCTGTCACAGTATCTAGTTTTAGAAAGACTATCGAGGGCCGGCGAAATAGCTCAGCTGATTAAAGTGTGTACAAGCAGGGGCTGGGATTCATTGGATCCCCAGGCCTGCAGTGCCAGCCTCGCCCCTGGGACTTGCCAATAAGGCAATTGATACTGGGTGTGGTGGCACTTGCCTGCAGTCCCACCGCTTGGAAGGCTGTAAACAGGAGAGTCACTACAAGTCTGATCTAGTAGTGAAATGCTGAGCACTCTGTAGACCATTCTCTAAAATACAAAAAAGAAAAGAAAGTATCAATTTTTATAGTAAATCCTGAATTACATGGCAGGTAAGTTACATTGTAATTTTTAAAAACAAGTAATTTAGAACATTTAAATTAGATTTTTTGCACGTTGTTGTCATTGAATTTTCTTAATTATTTTAAGAGATAATTTCAGTGGAAAATCCTACAAGCTAGAGATAATATTTCTTCTGATATACCTACCTAAAAACATTTTTGTCATATATGCGGGAGTGCACCGTTCATGCTCTAGTTGTAGATAGTGAGGGCAGGAGTATTCAAATACAAGTTATAAGGAGCCAAGAGGCTGAGGACAAGAAGAATAAAAAACATTTCATGAGCATCAGAATGTGCAGATGACTTTCTTTTTTTTTGCGAAACTGAGGATTGAACTCAGGCCCTTGCACTTGCCAGGGGAACACTTATTCCACTATGCCATCTACTCGGCCCCCAGATGACTTTATCAATAACTAAAAATGTCTCTTCTTGCCAGGTCTGCTGATAACCCACTATTAATATGGACTATTGGACTATATTGGGTTGTTTTGCTGAATCAAGTACCTGAAACTGTTTCAGTGCTATTTTATTTTCTCATTAAAATGAATAAAAATTTAAAAAAGAAATCAGTCACCCTCTAAAATGTAACTTAGGCATGCATATCATACTTTATTACTTCTAATAATCACTTAATTCCGATTGATTTTCATAAAAAGCCTCTTCTCTGGCACTCTGGCATCATTTAAAACTTTTAGAATTTATGTTGTTATTATTATTATTATTCGTTGGCTTATTTTGCTGAATTTAAGGACTTACAATCTTTGGTCTGGCATCTAGTATGAAAAGGTCTTTTAAAGACTTCTCCAAATACAGCTTCTCTACCTTCAGTGGAACACCCATCTCTAAAAAATCAAAAAAAAGGGGGGGATATAAGTAAAGGATCATTTCTTTATGAAAAAAATATATATGTATGTACAAGATAGTTAGGATAGATAACCTTTGGAATTTATATACAAGCCTGAGACAGTTGAGTTACGATGTCAAGTGAAGCTGCTTTAATAAATATCAATTTCATTGTAGAAAAATAAAAGATAATATATAACTTTTGCAAACTTGAATTCATAGACTTATGCCTGTTGTAATTAGGAGAAACTAAATCATAAAAGGCAGATAAAGAAGCCCTTAAATATAGCACATCATAGGACCAAATGAGATGAACTCAACAGAGAAATTGGAGAAGAATTCAGCATATTCATTAATTAGTTGGATTTTAGAAATGAGTACAGAGTTTAAAATAATTTTTAGGTTGTTAGAATGTTCAGTAGTAAAATTATGATTTCCCTGGTTAATCAGAGGGAGATAATTAGAATAATAATTGCTAGTAAGAGAAAGATAATAGTAAAATATTAACTGTAATCATCTTGAGTTTAAGATGCCTGAAATACATTGAGAAAGAGAAGTCCATGGAAAGGTGAAAGCAAGGATTTGAATTTTACTAGTTAAACCACAACCTCCATTATAGATTGAGAGGAAATCACAGTGTACTAACTGGTTCAGATTTTGAACCTGGAGAACACCTGAGTCTCCATGCCAGTAAAACATAAGGAATGTCTAAATAAGTAGATTCAGAGATGGAGAAAAAATAATCAAGAAGAGAATTGAATCATAAAGAAAAAAATGACATCTTGAAATCCGTGGAAAGTTCTTTGCACCATATTCAAATGACAAAGAAAGTAGATAATTTGATTTTCCTTGAGGTAGTATTGTTTTCTTTCCCTGAATTGTTAACAATATAAAGTCATTGTCAGTAATAAAGGCCAAACTAACAACAATAGGTATTTAAAAATTTTTGCCTCTTTAATAAATATCAGAAAAGTGAAACTTGTAGTAGAATGATATTAATGTGCTACTTTAAAGCAGTGAAACTTTTAGAACTTTTTTTCTTTTTTTTGCCATACCAGGTAGAAGTTCCAATGTTACAAACAGCATATTGCAATATGCATGCCCTGGATTCACCACTACTGTTTTAAAGCTTTAAGATATTGAAATTGAGTTTTAGAAGTCAGATACAACAAAAAATGTTTTTGGTTGGTTTAATAAGACACTAAAAACAATTTACAAAATTGAAATACAGATTTTTGGACTGATAAATAGTTTATAAGCTGTTCAATTACTGTGATACTGTTTGCAAAGTTTTATATGTGCCTTAAACCCAAAAGCATTAAATATTTTCTTTATTGAATCTTTCTGCAAGTAAGTAATAATGTCTAAAAGACAGAAGTACATTTCTCTGAAATAAAAATTATCAAACTTATCCATCCTTTTGCTTAGCCTGATCAAAACTGAGCAAAGAGAAGCATTTTTAGGCCTCATGTAAAGCGTCTGGTATAGTTAGTATATATGAGTAATAAAATATTTTATATTTTTTATCATAATATTAGAAAAGATCATGGGAAATGGCCTGTAGCCTGTATGCCATGCAGTCCTGGCCCCTGGAACAGTGGCAATTTTCAACAGTGTTATGAACATGCCAACACCCTTCTCCTCATGGTACAGTGCTTTTATCTATGAATTGAATAAGAGAAAAAGCATGGTCACCAAATTTATGAATTATGGAATGTACAATAACAGTAAATATTTACGAAGTACTTGCAGACAAGAAAGAAGTGCCAATATAACAAGATGGCATTTGGCATTTCTTTCTTGTCTGAGCCTACTTCGTAAATATTTAGGTTTCTGTTCTTGGTAATGACAATGAATTATTCAAGCAAAGAACAAGCAAAATGCATCAAAATCAGCAAAGTAAATATTTTAGGGTTTTTATTGTGCCAGTAAACTCAGTGTAAGTCAATATTTTGATATGACTATTAAAAAGGCAACAGCAATTGTTGGCCACTTTAATATAAATATAGTACCTGAGGCAGTATTTCTCATAAAGCACATTCTGAGACAGAAATATGTATCCCCTGAAGTAAATCTCTTGGGGTGAGGCCAAGGAGTCTGCATTAAATAACATCTTCGACAATTCTGATGCAAATTAAACATTAATGATTATTGAAATAAACTAAGCAAACATTGTCTCATTCCTGTTTGTGCTACTTAACATGTCAGGCGTTATGTTCTGCTCTCTCACTTTCACTTCAATGGGGATGTGAAGTACAGGTTGTATTCAGGAGAAGGCAGCTTCACGAAAATGGGAAACTAAATCATGTCCATCAGCACTGCATGGATTAAATGAAATGTTTGGGTTAGACAAGGAAAGGTTTGGCGGGACTTTCAAGTGTTTATGATATCACTGATTTATTGATCAAAGTACAGCAGTTAATTTCAAAGTTATTAATGAATATTCAGTAAATGATCATTACCCTTAACAGTTACAGTACATTACAATATCAGATTGTAAAATAGGAAATGCTTAGAATATACTACAGGAAACATAAAGGCTTAAAATTACACAAATATTTCAATTGTAAATATATCAAAGTAACTTACATCAAACAGCAGCAAGAGAAACTACACTAAGGTGATGGAGCATTTTCTTCGGAAAATGGTATAATAATCTCCCCCACATTTATAAAAAACGGTATTCTCCAATTTTGAATATTCTCTCACATAGTAGATAACAGTTAAAATTTGAGAAAGACTGGGAAATTTATAGCTCACCTAGAAATAAAGTGCTCCATATGATAAAATTGATATTTTTCATAATTTTGGCAAATAGAGTGAATAATAATACAAAAAGAACTGTAAGTAAGTTTTGACTAAACTTTGGGAAAATTTTGAGACTTCATTTTTTTCAATAGAGTGTCACATTATACAATTACTAAATCATGTGTTTCAGGTTTTACTTTTAAAATTTTGAAGAGCCATACATAATTTATTTTTATTCTTTTTATTTTTTTTTAATTTTTAAAAGAGTTCAAATTAGAATTAAAACAAAAAATTATGTGATAGTTTTTTTCTTCACCAAGTAGTATGAATTCCACAGTATCTGTGTGAGAAATGTTGTTGTCATCCAGACAGTTTTTCATATTACCACACCTCTAATTTGAACAAAGGGAAGCTGAAGCATAAGGATCTCATAGAGTATAGGGCCAGGCTGAATGCTAAGGTTCTACTATACTCCAGAATGAGCGGCAGTCATTATAAAATCAAGCAATAGTGAACATTGACAAGGTTGTAGTCAAAAGAAAATCCTTCTGCCTTGGTAGTGGGAATATAAATTAGTAAAACCATTACAAAAATCAGTATGGGGATTTCTAAAAAAATATAGTTAGAAAGTCCATATTCCTGCTAGGTATTTTCCCTGAACAGTTTAAGTCATCATACTACAGTAACACATGCATAGCAATATTTATTGTGGCACAATTTATTATAGTTATAGACTGGAAATAGTATGTGTACCCATCAACCAATGATTTGAAGGCTAGAGATATAGCTCATCAGTGTTACAATTGCTTGACAAGTGTGGGGTCCCGAGTTCAATTTCTCATAGTAAAACAAACAAACAACAACAAAACTCCCAGAAGATTCGAAAAAGAAATATAATATCTGTATATAATAGAATACTACTGGGCTACAAAGAATGATACATTGGAAATATTTTTAGAAAAATGGGTACACTTTGAAAATAGAATGTTGAGTGAAATAAATCAGACACACAAGCTCGATTCCTATATGGCATTTCTCACTTGAGTGAGGCAAAGTACAAAGAAAATGATAAAGGATGGATAGGAAGGGGCAAAGGGATGGATCACTTGCAATAGGGAAGTGGCCCAAGGGAACCACGGTGAGGATTGAGGAGGGGGGAAAGAGAAAATTATAGGAAAGAAATAAGCAAAATACATGAACCAACCTAATAACCTCAATGAATGTAAACACTATGTGTCATGATATTAACTAAGGCAAATAATATAAGTAAGTATGAAAAATGGAACAGGAAAACCTAAGAGGGAGTGGACGAGGGAAGAGCATTT